>JAECMU010017685.1:4196-16470 GCA_016106625.1 Dracogyra subfuscus
GGGGGAATGGAACCGGATGAGGAATTCGAAACGGAATATAGTGTGCAACCAAAACCTGGCACAGACCCAGGACAAGCAAACAGCAGACGACTATCTTGACCGCCAGCATTTTGATCTGGAAAGAAAAATAATAATAATACACGTTACAACATAATATACAAGAATGTTCCAAACTCCGAAAACCGCTAACAACAAACAACACAACATAAGTAGTAGTAGTAGTAGTAGTAGTAGTAGTAGTAGTAGTAGTAGTAGTAGTAATGTAGTAGTAGTAATGTAGTAGTAATAGTAGTGGTGGTGGTAGTAGTAGTAGTGGTGGTAGCAGTAGTGGCGGTAGCGGTAGCGACTGCCATACTATCAAATGAAAAAAGCACCATTGAAATTGAATATCTGTAAACCTGAAACTGGGTCCGTGCTTATAAAACGTCCAGACTCAATCTCAAATGACGTCACACGCATGCAATTTGTATGGCGTTGCCATAACGTGACTGTCTCAGACTAAATTAAAGTCTTGAGCCTAGACTTTAAACGTTTTATAAGAACAAGGCTTGATTCGTCTGTGACGCGTAAGCTAGCTACAAGCTCAAGGGCGGTCAATGGGTTTTAGTTGGAAAAGGCATTTAATTAAATAAACCTGTTTGTTTGTGGATATGTAGGAAATATACAGAACTTTACATACGAGTTTATTTTGCAGAAGAATATAACCACGAAACCGCGTAGCAGTCATGTTGTATATTCTTTCGTGAAATAAACGAGTTCAATAAATAGGAAGCGAAAACAACGTATTACATACCTTCTTTCAAGTTTAAAAAAAATGGCTTTTAATTTAACGTCATAAGTTCATAACAACACTTTGTTCAATCTATGATCAAAACTCATGTATTCATTTTAACGTTAAGAATCATACTCTGCGGTAGCCTTGTGTAATATTTTAAGTACGATACGACGTCATTTGTAAATCATATATGACGAAAGTAAATACAAGGCACTAACTGCAGTAAAAAGAA
This sequence comes from Dracogyra subfuscus, assembly GCA_016106625.1. Lineage (NCBI taxonomy): Eukaryota > Metazoa > Mollusca > Gastropoda > Neomphalida > Peltospiridae > Dracogyra > Dracogyra subfuscus. Next base: position 5,204 of record JAECMU010017685.1, read on the forward strand.
AAAGAGGATTCCCCATTTAAAAGTTCAGGTCCAGATTGCACATATGTGCGATACAGAATAAATTTATTGGACGGTTTCAAAAGGTCTTTATCACTATAGTAAGATTGAATAGGTATGTAATAAATAGAATACTACATTAGTGTCAGTTAAATACTGTTTGTTACAAAACGCACCCAACTCGTGTTTGCTTGTTAGATACTTTTTAAAATATTCTCTACATAGCGAACAATATAAAGCAAATGTCGTTTGTTTCATTGTTATCTTTGGATACCGTTTTCCGTAATTTTCATTCGAATAGTTATTTGTGTAGGCTCTCTTAATATGGCTATTAAAACTCCAACGAAAATACTATTTCACCTTTAATATTTTAAAATGGAATAATTCTGTAGATTATATCATAATGTTCATAGTTTGAAAACTTATACCGAATGAATTCTTCAAACAAGAGGTTCATTATTGAAACGTTTGATTCATCATCAATTTCTGACTGTCGATTCAACATTGTTATAAAGAACTTTGTATACTTTCACAAAACAAATATTAAAAAATAATTTGACTCCATATGCAATTTATTAGTTATAGATAAATAACTATTAGTCCTACATTCAGTGGTTAATCACAGAAATCGGTATCGGCATTCGAACAAAAATAAAAAAACCCAAAACGACACATATATACACAAACATCACAAAAAAGAGGGAAAACAACAAAAATTAAAAAGCCCACTCAGCAACAACACTAATACAACAAGGACAACAAAGTAAGCAAAGTATTCCTTTAATTTTAAAATTAATTATACACCATTTAAATTACATATGCGTTAGTCTTATTAATAAATAAATCCTGTGCAATATTTGTTTTAAATACCCAGAATGCTACTGTTTAATAATGACAATATAAATGTATTATAATTTTATATATTTAATATATTTTAAAAAGACATTTTTGAAATGCATACAAACCCTTTGCCTTTTGTTTCTTTTTTAAACCCGTTTATCTTTTAGTTCTTCAAAAACGAAAAATATATCCAGTTTGATTTCTGTAATTTAGAAAGTAAATTTAGAAGAAATAAAGAACAAAAGAACTTACCTGACTCTTTCTTGAAGTTTGTTACCTAACACTGTCATCATTTCACTTATATATAACTGCCAAAACGTGCTTCTGCATGATTTATTACTGGCACCCGTGATTTGGTCTAAAACAGAGTGAGTTGTATTGTGCTTTGATGTACTGTCAAATGACATAAAAATGCATTTAATCTCGATATCACTCGCTGCCACGAATCTATTCCCCTGTCATTGTGATACATCATTCTGACATTGTGCCTGATTTATACAGGTGCATTTGGTGATATTTCGGTGTAAACATCATCATCATACTGGAACAATAGACTGTTGTTACTGGATGAGTGTAATATATATATATTTTTAAACTAGCATTTGATGAAGATATGGCATACTGAGAGACATAAATAAAGGAACACGTGGTATTGTAGACCAAATGTAACTGATATAGACTGATATCAAGAAATAAGGGACCACGTGGTATTGTAGACCAAATTTAACTGATATAGACTGATATCAAGAAATAAGGGACCACGTGGTATTGTAGACCAAATTTAACTGATAAATAATGAGATAAAGCAATAAGGGACTACGTGGTATAGTAAACCACATAAAGATATACGGGAACTGATATAGACTGAGATAAAGAAATAAGGAATTTGATATAGAATGAGATACAGACATAAGGAAATTTTGATAATATGGTAACAATTTTGATAACATTATAGGTCGCTATGGCCTTGTGCTCCACAATTTATGATGCAACCAATGGAACAAATGGGACCGGGACCTCAGGCTGGAATGCCTGATCTTCAAATGATGCCTCCACCGCAAGGCTTTCCTATGCAGCTTGGTCCACAGGAACAAATGGAACCACCGCCAGACGCACTTCAGATGCAGCCAGGTCTACAACCACTTCCAATGCAGCAAACACCCGAGGTTTATCAAACACAGCCTCCAGTAATGGCTCTTCAAATGCAGCCAGCTCTATGGATGCAGCCAGGGACAGAAGTGCTTCAGATGCAGCCAGGTTTTCAACCAGTTCAGATGCAGCCAGCACCACAAGGACAAATGCAGCCAGTGACACAGACACTTCAAATGCAGCCTGCCCCACAGGCAATGCAGATGGTACCATTTCCACAAGCATCGGAAATGCATCTAGCACCACAAGCTGCTCGAATGCAACCTACTCCACAAGCAGTTCAAATGGTGCCTGTTCCGCAAGCACCGCAAATGCAGCTAATACAAGCACCGCAAATGCAGCTAGCACCACAAGCTGCTCCAATGCAGTCTGTCCCACAATCAGATGGTGCCAGTACCACAATCAGTTCAGATGGTGCCAATGCCACAGATGGTGTCGGTTCCACAATCATTTCAAATGCAGCCTGCCCCTTAGGTACCTCCAATGCAACCAGTTGCACAAGCACTTCAAATGCAGACTGCTCCTCAAGCAATGCAAATGATACCAGTGCCCCAGGGATACCAGATGCAGCCAACGCCCCAGTCGTTTCAGATAGTACCTGCTCCCCAAACATTCCAGACGGCATCTGCACCAAACATTACCGCAACAAGAAACTACTACCACCAGTGGGATTGATAACAAAGCTAGGACCTATTCCTCAAATGATCCAAGCTCAGATGGTCCGAGGTCATGGAGGTGCTAAAACGATGTTTCAGCTTTCCCAGTTTCAACCAATGAGGGGGCTAAAGGCATTTCCTAAATATACACAAATGCAAATGGTCGCTGCGGGACCTTATATGCCTGCCATTGTACCAAAAAGGACTGTGATAACGCCGGTGCCAGCTATTCGAGGTGTTGGCGGTGTTGGTGTTGGTGGTGGTGTTGGTGTCGGTGTGGACGTGGGTGCTGCTCTTGGTATTAGTGTCGGTGTTGGCGTGGGTGGTGGTGTCACTGGTGTTGTTGGCGGCCGTGGTTTCCAGTGAGACCGCAGTTTCTGAAGCAACTGCTTCTGCAGCAGATCAACAGAGGTTCCCGACATACCAAACTATATACCAACCCAACAGCTACGGCGTCGTGACGATAGTGTGAAACCACAAACTCTGACCTCGAATGCAATACACAGTGGGAACGGATCACGGCCGTTGCTGATATGGCGAATAACAATGTCTTGATTTATTTATTTTGTTTGCATTTATAAATAAAGAAAAGAAAAATTATTGTTTATAAAATATAGTTAGTGTGTTAATCAATTGTCATGTCATATGTTGTGTAGCGTGTGTATTCGTGGGTTTTTGTTTACGCCTGACAGTGATTGTGTATTAACATACCCTCTTCCAAAGGGCAAATGTATTAACAGCTGTGGAATGTGCTGTCCTGTGGAAGTGTATACAACAGATCCATTGAGACTACATCCTATGCGGTCACGTGGGATAAAAAAAAGTACACCAGAAATGTTTTTCGACCTGCGACCAGGCTTACCGATGGTGTGTTTTCTTCTCTCATTTATTCGGTAAATAAACCATTATTTTACACGAACAAACAAAGACTGATGAACAAGTAACTTTTTATATGACCTTTTTGTCATAAATAATCCACCCTATCGTATTTGTCGTGTTTGTTTCATGTGTTAATTAAATTTAACACTACAAATTAACAAGATAGGTTTTAATATCAAAATATTAATTGAAAACTATGTCTAATGACATCACGTCACCGCCTCACATTAATTTAATGTCATATATTACCAACGACGTTATGTTAAACTCAAGCGCATGATATCCCATGTAACATATATAGAATACTAACCGAGCTTGCCTGTGTTACCATTTTTATGAAACGAGTAGACAGTTTTTGTGTCTGACTGGCGAAAGCGAGTCAGATACCAACACTGGTGACAGGCAAGCTCGTTTAGTATTTTATTTATTACAAACCAATTGCAAAGAAGCCGCAAATAAGCAGATGTCGAGACCTACTACAGGTTATGTTTCTACGAATTCGCAACACACTATTCACCATATTGGTCGAATGACATCTGTCTTTACATTCAACCACAAACTTGATCAGTTAGGATAATAAGTTCTCCGCAGGATCTACTCTGGACTCCACCCAGCACTATTCTACATGCACAGCCACAGAGGATGCGTGGCCAAAACACACAGTTTTAGGCATGGTGTTTGGTGCACACCTTCAATAGAATGGCCACCTCTGAACACTCCACAAGCCCGTGGTCCGGATTAGTGACTATATTATGGACACCATCCACCACTAAGCTGTCCATAATATCAAATAATATCAACCCTCTCCCCCACCAGAGGTTTCTTCTGCCTCTGTAGCTCTAAATCTACCCCCTCCACTCCGTCTCTTCCCAACCACAACATTCGTCGCCCTGACGTCTACACCCACCGACCTTGAAGCCATCCCATTATTTCCCGTGTGTGTGTGTGTTTATTTTAACTAAGTTGGTGGAAACAAACGAAACACTTGAAAACTGTTTATTTTTTATTTTTATTTTTTATTTTTTTTATTATTTTTATTATTTTTTTATTAATTTTTTTTATCCAATTGCCCCTTTCCTTTCTCTCCTTTGAATTCTATCTCATTTCTTCCCGATCTGGCAACTCCTCCTATCTTTGAACTTCTTTCACTGTCCACCTCCACATCCCAGTCCTTGTCTCTCCAACCGCGACAGGTGCTTGTCTCGTGTGGGTATCTGTGCCACACACCTGCCATTCCCCATCAGCTTTTATCTGTGGGCTTAATCTGACCACTTCGGGGAGTGTTCAGTAGACACTTTCTGGCATTGTTAAGAGGCACTTGTAACCACCTACTATGCACCCCAACTACCGGCGGTCGTTATTTAGTGCCGTGGGTCAGACCAGCTTTATTAGCGGCAGAGGACGAGGATGCCAGGTGGGTGTAGGGAAATACGCAGAGACTGCACCCGTGGAGGAAGTTGAGACAGGTAGGCGATGGTGTGGACAGCTCAGAAGACAGAGTCGGAGGAAACTGACAGAAATTAATTTAACTTAACATGGTGAAAACAAACAAAACACTTGAAAACTGTTTATTGAAAATCACCGCGTAGAACATGTTTCACAACCCCTTTCATCTCGGAACGTTCATAACTGCACATAGTATCTTGTCATCAGTACACTTTAGTAATAACTGTAAATGAGAAGAAAATATAAAACATATAGTTACTACACTGTCGACCACAACAAGAGAGAAATTGTTACCATAACATAACCATGACAGGCGAGTTAACATGATGGTTTTTTTCCAAACACTGTCAGTTCCATAACTAGCGGGAAAATTAAGGCTTAACTTCAATTTCAGTACCGTAACAAACGGGGAGATTGAACTTATAGCCCTTTGTCTATGGGGTAACTAGAGTGAAAGTTTGTTCTGTTTAACGACACCACTGGGGCACATTGATTAACTAATCATAGGTTATTGGATGTCAAACATTTGGTAAGTTTGACACGTAATTAAAAAACCTCATTAGCATCAAGGGATCTTTTATATGTCCTTTCTCACATACAGGACAGCACAAACCAGGGCCTTTGATATAATAGTTATGGAACACTAGTTCAGACGGGGGAATATGTAAACATTACTAAATGTTTCATATCTAATAGCCGATAAATAATAAATCAATGTGCTCTAGTGGTGTCGTTAAACAAAAAACTTTAAAACGTTCAGAACTAAAAATAATACATTATTAAAATCAAAACAAAAGTCACGCTTACTTAGCAAATCATTTGTTTAGTATTTATAATATATGCATTTTAAACAATTGTTATTATACTGACGTAACACAATATTATTTTGGAAAAAAAATCATAGTAAAATTAGTTAATACCCTCCATCCCCGTGTGAACAAAAACAAACAAGTCAAAATATAACCCCCAAACCAACAAAAAGAAAAAAAAGACCAAGCACACGCATGCACACTCCCACGCACGCACGCACAATCCCCCTCCCCAAAATCAGAACAAAAACAATAACGAAACAACAAAAACAACATAATCCCACCCCCGCCACCACCGCCATTACCAACACTTAGAAGCAATGAATCGTTTAATACATACGGAACAGGGACCATATGTGGGGCCGGATATATCACTGGTACCGGATGCGGAACTGCTACCGGATGTGGAACTGCAACCGGGTGTGGAACTGGCACCGGATGTGGTACTGGAAAAGGTTGGGGGAATGGAACCGGATGAGGAATTCGAAACGGGATATAGTGTGCAACCAAAACCTGGCACAGACCCAGGACAAGCAAACAGCAGACGACTATCTTGACCGCCAGCATTTTGATCTGGAAAGAAAATAATAATACATGTTACAACATAATATACAAGAAAGTGCCCGCCTGATGCGCGGTCGGTCTAGGATCGATCCCCGTCAGCTAACCACTGGGTTTTTTCTCGACATAACCTTATGTCCGACGCCGATATAACCGTAACTATAATGTGTTGAGTGCGTCGTTCAACAAACAAACCAACAATAATATACAAGAATGTTCCAAACTCCGAAAACCGCTAACAACAAACAACATAAGTAGTAGTAGTAGTAGTAGTAGTAGTAGTAGTAGTAGTAGTAGTAGTAAAGTTGTAGTAGTAGTAGTAGTAGTAGTAGTAGTAGTAGTAGTAGTAATGTAGTAGTAGTAGTAGTAGTAGTAGTAGTAGTAGTAGTAGTATTAAAGTAGTAGTAGTAGTAGTAATAGTAGTGGTGGTGGTGGTAGTAGTAGTCGTGGTGGTAGTAGTGGTAGTGGCGGTAGCGACAGCCATACTATCAAATAAAAAACGCACGATTGAAATTGAATGGTCTGTGACGTAGAGGTAAACCTGAAACTGGGTCCGTGCTTATAAAACGTCCACACTCAATCCCAAATGACGTCACACGCATGCAATTTGTATGGCGTTGCCATGACGTGACTGTCTCAGACTAAATTAAAGTCTTGAGTCTAGACTTTTAACGTTTTATAAGAACAAGGCTTGATTCGTCTGTGACGCGTAAGCTAGCTACAAGCTCAAGGGCGGTCAATGCGTTTCAGTTGGAAAAGACGTTTAATTAAATAAACCTGTTTGTGGATGTGTAGGAAATATACAGAACTTTACATACGTTGTTCTCGCTTCCTATTTATTGTACGAGATTATTTTGCGGAAGAATATATACCACGAGACCGCGTAGCGGTCGAGTTGATTATTCTTTCGCGAAATAAACGAGTTCAATAAATAGGAAGAGAAAACAACATATGTGAAGTTCTGTAATTATTACATACATTCTTTCATGTTAAAAAAAAAACCCCGTCTTTTAATTTAACGTCATAACAATATTTTGTTAAATCTATGATCAAAACTCATGGATTCTTTTTAACGTTAAGAATCATACTCTGTGGCAGCCTTGTGTAATATTTCAAATACGATACGACATCATTTGTAAATCATTTATGACGTAAGTAAATAAAAGGCACTAACTGCAGTAAAAAGAAAAAGAGGATTTCCTCATTTGAAAGTTCAGGTCCAAATTGCACATATGTGCAATTCAGAATAAATTTATTGCACGGTTTCAAAAGGTCTTTATCACTATAGTAAGATTGAATAGGTATGTAATAAATAGGATGCTACATTAGTGTCAACTCGTGTTTGCTTGTTAGATTATTTTTAAAACAACTCGTATTTGACAGCCATCCATGAAGTATTCTCTACGTATTTAATAGCTAACAATATAAAGGAAATGTTGTTTGTGTCATTGTTATCTTTTTTTTTATTTCAACATATTCCTTCTAAAACCGTTTTCCGTAATTTCCATTCAAATATTTATTTGTGTAGGCTCTCTTAATATGGCAATTAAAACTCCAACGAAAATACTATTTCACCTTTAATATTTTAAAATGGAATAATTCTGTAGATTATATAGTAATGTTCATATTTTGAAAACTTATACCGAATGAATTCTTCAAACAAGAGGTTATTATTGAAATGTTTGATTCATCATCAATTTCTGACTGTCGATTCAACATTGTTATAAAGAACTTTGTATACTTTCACAAAACAAATATTAAAAAATAATTTGATTCGATATGCAATTTATTAGTAACGTTGAATGATAAAATAGATAAATAACCATTAGTCCTACATTCAGTGGTTAATCACAGAAATCGGTATAGGTATTCGGGGGAAAATAACAAAAACAAACCCACATACACACATATACACAAACATCACAAAAAAGATGGAAAACAACAAACAGAAAAAAGCCCACCCAGCAGCAACAACACAAATACAACAAGAACAACAAAGTAAGCAAAGTATTCCTTTAATTTTTAAATTACTTATATACCATTTAAATTACATATGCGTTAGTTCTATTAATAAATAAATCCTGTGCAATATTTGTTTTAAATACCCAGCACGCTACTGTTTAATAATGACAATATAAATGTATTATAATTTTAAATATTTAATATATTTTAAAAAGACATTTTTGAAATACATACCAACCCTTTTTTTTTTTTAAACCCGTTTATCGTTTAGTTCTAAAAATATATCCAGTTTGATTTCTGTAGTTTAGAAAGTAAGTTTAGAAGAAATAAAGAACAAAAAAACTTACCTGACTCTTTCTTGAAGTTTGTTACCTAACACTGTCATCATTTCACTTATATATATGACTGCCAAAACGTGCTTCTGCGTGATTTATTACTGGCACCCGTGATTTGGTCTAAAACAAAGTGAGTTGTATTGTGCCTTTGATGTACTGTCAAATGACATGACACAGGCACTTAATCTCGATATCACTCGCTGCCACGAATCTAATACCCTGTCATTGTGATACATCATTCTGACATTGTGCCTGATTTATACAGGTGCATTAGGTGTTATTTCGGGGTAAAAATCATCATCATACTGGAACAATAGACTGTTGTTACTGGATGAGTGTAATATATATATTTTTAAAACTAGCATTTGATGAAGATATGGCATACTGAGAGACATAAATAAGGGACCACGTGGTATTGTAGACCACATTTAAAGGCACACAATCACGGATTTAGTGGGCTTTATTTCTCTAAATATGGATTATAAATGGAAATTACATTCATTTGGAATACCAAACCTAGTTACTGTGTGATCCAAAACATTTTATTTGAACTACGATCGAGGGAATTCAATAACACGCTTATTTTTTAAATAGCGGGCAGCATAGCCCAGTGGTACAGTGCCCGCCTGATGCGCGGTCGGTCTAGGATCGATCCCCGTCAGCTAACCACTGGTTGTTTTTCTCGACATAACCATATGTCCGACGCCGATATAACCGTAATTATAATGTGTTGAGTGCGTCGTTAAACAAAACGAAACAAAACAATTAATTTTTAAAAGTTAGAACTCTTCATGTTTATAAGTTAAACAATTACGGCAAAATAGATTCGTAGTAATTTGGCTATATATACGACAACCGTATAATCTATTTTTTAATTTTATATAAACGATCACCGTGTATTATATAGAGACTTGGCAAACGGAGGCCGGCTATACACATGGCAAACAATGAAAACATATATTATTAATTCCATAACAAAAATAACTGCGAATACGCTGAAATAAAATAATAAACATTCAGAACATGAATTCACCATTTATTATTATTATTACTGTTATTATTAGTACTATTATTATTATTATTATTTTTATCAAATTATTTTGTCTGGTTCGCTAAGTGGTCATTCAGTTTAATGTATAGCGTAAAAAAGGTGTACTGTCGCATGTTATGTCGTCCAGAGGTTGGTTTTGATTAGTCGAATGAAAGGTCAGCTGGACATGAGCTCCAACGGGATGCTGTTAGATCCATATGTAATAGTTTAATTAGAATGAATTATTACTTAACCCAGTTGAATACAGTTCTACGTGCAGGGACAAGTTCATCATTTCGTTTGTGCGTGTATGCATGCACGTTAATCTTGCATTTGTACAGCCAAAACTCTCCCAGATAAAACACCACACTCTCCACCCCAAAAAGGTATAGTTGGCTAATAATATTAATAATAATTGTGTATTATTATTAATATTATCTTTTTATTATTATTATTTATTTTGATAGTTCTGTACGGGCAATATTACGCTATCCATATGTCTAAATCCATGTACCCCTCCCCTCCTCTGTCCAGAAAACGCTCTGTTCTTACAGTAATTAGTATGTATTCCTCCTGTTCCTGATAGTTCAGTAATATGGATGAATCAAATACTTATTTACAGCCTATATACATGTTTGCTATGAATATAGCCAACCCTCGTTAGCGGAGGTTCTTTGCACGGCCTTCGTATCTATAGTCACATCATATATACTAGTATACATCGACTAGTTCAGCGTATTCTTTAAAAATGTAACATTTCCTATCCCAAGTCAGCTGTTATGGCATATTTTGTATGATAATAAATAAGGTGGAAAATCAAGGTTCCAGATCCAGATGTTTAGCGTTTTTCGCGTGCGACAAACAATAAATTTATCTATATATGCAAAGGCCTAACAAGTCGAGATTGTCGACGTTTAAAATACGTCTGTTGCTAAAATGAACTAATGTATAAGCTTATTATCATTCACTACATGTTTTTATTATTTTTAATAACTTATTTTCATTATTTTTGTTTTTTCTATTTACCCTACGTCGCAGAGGACGGTCATGCGTTCTCGTTACACGAGCTTGGTAAATTGTTTTGGCAGTGTGGTTATTCGGGGAATGCCCGTCACGTGACTCAAAATAATACGTCACACCTCTGCTCTCCAAATAGCCGTTATTTCACTCAGATTTATGGACCGTACCCATAATTCAGTTATTTTTATAAAATATCAATAATAAGTGTGATATGTTGGTTATGTAGATAGTCGAATAAAGTACTGTTAGGTACAAGTCAAATGTATATATTGTCATACAATTCCTTGTTAGGTCAATAATTAGGTCAACCATCCGTGACAGAGTGCGTTTAACTGATAAATAATGAGATAAAGAAATAATGGGAACACATAGTATTATAAACCAAATTTAAATGATATAGACTGAGATAAAGAAATATGGAAACTGATATAGACTGAGATAAAGAAATAAGAAAACTGATATAGACTGAGATAATGAAATAAGGGAACTGATATAGACTGAGATAAAGAAATAAGAAAACTGATATAGACTGAGATAAAGAAATAAAATAACTGATATAGACTGAGATAAAGAAATAAGGGAA
>JAECMU010017696.1:6414-16441 GCA_016106625.1 Dracogyra subfuscus
CCAAGACCCTGTACCAATGGAAGTCAGCTGCGATGTCCTGAGACAAGAGGGAAGATTTGGAGAACTTTCATGTAGAAGCAGATGTAATCATGGTTCATCAAATGTCGAAGCTGGCAGAAGAAGGTACAACGGCCATCAACGTACTGTGCGATGATACAGACGTCTTCATACTGCTCCTACATTTTTACCACAAACTTGATCTCATGTACGGCCTAACAATGGAATCTACTCATTCTGAATGAGCCTTGGTTGACATAGCAGCATCTGCCAAAGAGCATGCTAAAATAGCTCCACAGCTTCCAGCGATGCACGCCTTTCTGGGTGCGATACTGATGCGCAAATATTTGGTGTTGGCAAATCAACTGCCATTAAGATGCTTCAGGCCAGTCAAACACTCAAATGCTTGGGTGAGTTTGATGCTCCAGTGCCAACTATTATAGACGAAACTACCAAATGTATCGCGAAGTGTTATGAGTGCACACCTACTGCAGACATGGCCAACACTAGGGTAAAAGTATGGAAAAAGAACATGACAGCAGCGCCAAAACTAAAGACACTGCTGTCAACATGCCAAGCATTCATAGAAAATGTTCGACATGCTCATTTCCAGACGGCAATTTGGAAGGCGGCCCTTAATCAAAGCCCCCCAACATGAATCCAGAAGAATACGGATGGGCGCGAGAGGAAACTTCGAAGTCTCTTCTTCCTGTTCCAATACCCACAGACGTTGCACTTGCTCCACCACAAGTGTGGTTGTACTTCAGGCACCCCATGTAGAACAGCGCAGTGTGGTTACTGTGCCGCTCATTTACCATGCACTTTCTTCTGTGTATGTCATAGAGATACAAATATTAATTGCCATAATGAATGTACAAAACAGGTAGAAAATGACACTGACAATGACGCCGACGATGACTGACATCTGTTACGTTCTTCGTATTTCTAGTCCTTATAATGGTACCAGCTATTATCCAAAATGTTGGTTAGAAATAGAATCCACTCATATCTTCATAGATTCCATGTTGATACAAACTGTCTTATCCCATATAGCCAAACACTGTGGTGGCCATCTTGGAATCCAAGATGGTCACCATCTCAGATACTTATAACTGGTATTATTTTATTCCTTGACCATGAAAACCTATGTTTAGACACCATTATTTCCATCCTATCCCATATATACCCATAGATATAGCGAAATAACTGAATTTTGGTAATGGCCGACTTCATTTGCATATTATGCAAATTGCCCAAACCTGACAGGATGCTATCACTTGTATTCTTGTTCAGCACCCTTCAATGATATAAAAACCGCAAAAACACTTTATAGGAACGCAAGTGCAAGGTTATCTGGAATTCTGCAGGACTATGGGGGCACTGTAACTGTATTCTGTTCTGATTTAATTTCTGATTTCTGCTTTATACTAGGGGCACTGTAACTGTATTGTGTTCTGTATTTTGTCAGGAAATGTTGATGCCTGTGAGACTCTGGTGCAGGCTGGGGCTGATGTTGAAGTTAAAGACAAGGATGGACTCACTGGTAGGTTTAATCTTTTTTGTCTCACTTTGGCTAAGTTAACAGCTGAGATATACATATTACTTTTCTGGCAGTTGCATTAGTGATGGTGATTGCAATGGCATCAGCTGTCTGGAAATTCTGCTTTTCCTTCTTTTTCCTACTTTTTGGGTCTTTTTCCTATTTTTCCTAATTTTTCTACAAAATACCTATTGTTTCCTATTTTTTTGTTTCAAAATGCTACGAATCACTGTTAAAGTGTACATATTCCTTGTCTTATTATAAAAGTCAACAGCTAAGGAAAGTGTTTAGTATTGTTTTGGGGTTTGTTTGTTTTTGGAAGCATGATACATGTATATCTTCCAGTTTGCAGCACCATATAATTACATATTAAACTGACACTCTCAAAGTTAATTTCTGTCTAACCAGAGGGGACTATAGGTTTCATGTCCATCCTTCTGTCTGTCTGTCTGTTCCATATAGTTTTGCATATGTTATTTGTTTTTTGTTTTTTTGTCTTCAAATATTTCCTAAAACCTCTTTTTTAGGAAATAAAATGAAATTTAACTAAGTACAAATATTTAAACGATCAGAAACATGTTTAATATACAGCCACTAGTATTTCATGCAGAAAAATATATTTGATAGGTATGTAATTACAGTCGTCAAAAAGTCTCTGTTAGTCAATTGCAGCAAGCTCAGGAATGTCCCTTTAAACCAAACTATCTTAAACTTTTTTATTAGTTTTATTAGAGAACACTTTCTTGAGTACAAGGTTTTGAGAATGATGATACATACAGAATGTGAGTTTTTGTTTCAGCGTTACACTGTGCGGCTAGTCGGGGTCACACGTCAGTGATTGAAGAGCTGGTGAGTCGATGCAGTGCTAACATCGACGCGGTGGATAAAAACATGTGTACCCCGCTCTTCTACGCGATAACGCTGGGCAACATCGAAAGTGTCAAGATGCTCATACAGCTCGGTGCAAACACGTCACACTGCGACAACAAAGGAAGATCGTAAGTCAGCCATTTTTACATATGTCAGGGGAGTTAATTTGATAGTCAATATGGTGATTCTTAACTTCTTCACCAGCCTTGGTGGTGTCATGATTAAGCCATACGGCATAAGGCTGGTAGGTACTGGGTTAGCAGCTCCCACCCAGAGCAAGTTTTAACAACTCAATAGGTAGGTTTAAGCTTAAGGCAACTACACCTTCTTTTTTCTCTCTAACCATTAACAATTAACAACTAACCCAGTGTCCTGGACAGACAGCCAAGATAGCTGAGGTGTGTGATCAGGACATTGTGCTTAAACCTTTATTGGATATAAGCACGGGGAAAAAAGTAGAAATGAAATGAACTTCTTTGCTGTTAATGATATTCCATGTTATGTTTTCAACACCACTGGATGTCAAACAGTTGATAATTCTGACATATTGTCTTCAGAGAAAACCTGCGATAGTTTTCATTTAGCAGCAACAGATCTTCTATATCCATTGTTCCACAGACAGGACAGCACATGCCACAGCCTTTGTTATATAATACCAGTTATTGGGAACTGGTTGAGATGGGACAAAACCTAGATGAGTTAAATCCAACCACGTGTTGAGTTTTTGTTTGAAACTAGTTTGTATATATGAGCTCAGTCTGTGTTGCCTTTTGTAACCTCTGTATTCATCATATGTTAAAGAAATGCTCACACAAGGCTTTTGGGGTGGTATGCATGTAGACCCTATATATAATGCACATTATTGCTTAATATCAACAAGTATATTATTATATTTAATAAATAAAATGGTTAAATGTGACGGCTATTATATATAATGGGTGTTTCATCCCAGTGAATATGCCCTCTGGAGAGCCGATGGTTACATAATACTTGACACATCATGTCAGGTATTAGTCTTAGAACTAAAGAAACAAACGCACGCACGCACTCAACACATTATGATTACAGTTATATCGGCGTCGGACACATGGATATGTCGAGAAAAAACCCCAGTGGTTAACTGACCCTAGACCGACCGCGCATCAGGCGGGCACTGTACCACTGGGCTGTGCTGCCCGCCTGTTCCTTAATAATGTCTATCCCTGTAAGCCAGCAATAAGTATATATTATTTTTTAATACAAAATAAACCACTATTATAAAAAATTTAACAAAACAAATCAAACTATCATGTTTTGTCCATGCATTAACCTATGTATTGAAATGATAAACAGAGTGTTTTCTTTGTTAATTGGTCTATCATTTTGTGGCCTTCACCTGTGATTCCTGATAGGCAGGTGTATATTTGGTAGTTAACCAGACAAGGCCATCTAGACACAAATGTACGTACTAGTATTATTAAGGTCAGAAATTATCTGCCACCCCTAAAATAGTAATGGACATTATCATCCATTATGCTTTATTACTGTAATTAGTTCTATAAAACTCTTGATATGGTAGACTTTTCTATCTAAAATCAAAGAACTGACCAATTAAGTAGTCCCAAAGAAAAGAAAATTATCACTTGGGTATCATGAGTGGTCATTTTTGCACCAATGTACCCTACCAATAGGCCTAATAATATGCTTCTTTTTTCTTTCTTTTTTTAAGAGAGAAATAAATTATAACCCCATTTCTTTCTGTTACTGGAAACTGAAATATATTTAGTTAAATAGTTTATTATATTATCACACCGTTTATGTTGCTTTACAAGTCTGGTTGATCAAAGCAAAGTGTCTTGTCATAAACTACTGCGTTTGTTTACACTGTGAATATAGGAGTTGGAAGGAGCTGATGTCATTGTCTTCTAAACTAGAGTATCGGATGTGATGTAAATGAAACAAAATGGCTACATGAATAATCATTATACATTTTTCATTTCTTAAAATGTCAGTATGTGTTGGTGGTCCAGGTAAGCATCTTTCCAAAACACAAGGCTCATATTTGATTTGAGTTTCTTTTAAGTTCTGTAATGTATTTCTGCATGTTGCCCATTGGTGGAGAGCCCATGGAAAGTTTGATGTGTTATAGTTTCAATTCCCATTCCAACCAGTCATCAATCACTCAACCATTTGACTCATGCTTACATCCACTAACAGGGTTTCTGCAAGATTGTAAAATAGGTGTGGCGCCTTATCCAGATATTTTTGTAGATTTGTATTTTTTTTGTTACGTTAATGTATTGCTTTTATGAATTTTTTTAAGTTAACGTTTTAACAAAATGTATTGCTCTTATGATTTTCTTAACCCTAACCCTAACTCATTCCCCCCTCATCCCCCCCCCCCCCGCCCCATACCCCCTGTTGACTATGGTTACATTCAGTTCCGTAGTGTCATACCTGAAAATGTCTTTCTGGCAGAAACACTGACTGAAGGTTCAAACATAACTGTCTTGGGCACATTCTCCGCAATTCCCGACTAGATGTTTCCAAGACCAGGTGATGACTTCTATATGAAAGGTCATGCTATGTCCTATTCTATTTGTTAAAAAGAGAATGTATCCTGCAGCCTCTGTATTGATGATTATAGTCACCAATAGTCACTAATAAAAATATTACTACAGTTAAACTTAATAATAATTTTTTTTTTTCTTTAGAATATCAGTGTGTTTCTGGTCATCTTAATATTTGTAAGAAGCCCAAATTAGATTTTGTATTCAAATAATTTCATACGTACTAAACAAATCATATTTTAGGAAATAGAATGAAATTTAAGCAGGCGTCACACTATCCCGAATTTGACACCAGATGGCCATATGAATATGGAATTTAGAATTTCGCACAAAGATGGCCCTAAACTTGGTCAACAGCCAATCAACAGCCTAAGAAAGTACGATGCCTACAGAAGGTCGCACGATGGCACCCGAACCACACACGATGGCCACACAAAGATGTGAATTTTTATTAAGTAGTTTACCAGCAGGACACACGAAGGCCACACGATGGCCACACGATGGCTACACGACGTCGTATTGAGAGTATGATGCATTCGAACTAGGTCACGAAGGCGTCCCGATGGTATAAAATTCTGGTAAATACAGAACTCAGAAGAGGAAAGCAGAGGAAACAGAGGATTTGAGATTGTATATAATAAATATGGTCACTGATATTTTCAGACTTTTTAATTTTATTTTTTGGTTCTTTTGGTCCTTACTTATAGTTTAAAAATCCCAAGTTTCCAAAATGTAAAGTCCCATACTACTTTAACATAGAGATTAAAATAACTTTAATTTCTATGTTAAAGTAGTATGGGACTTTACATTTTGGAAACTTGAGATTTTTAAACTATCTAAATGTTGGGCCTTTATTTTATTAATAAGTGGAAAAAATAACAAGTATTTTCAATCAAAATTTCAAAAACAAAATGTATTACTCTATATGCATTTTGGTTTAAGTTACAATGCAATATGTGAAAATAATTTGTTCATCATCACAATGTTAGTGTCTCTGTATTAATTTTACTGTCACTGCTTTGTGGGAATAATTACAGGATCATCTTGTCCTGCCATGGCACCGAACCAGCCTTTGATGTAAAGTAGTGGCCCAGGTATCTTCTAATTTGCCTCCCCTCCTGGGTTCCAGTGTTCCTTGCCCTCTCATGGTAAACATCCAGAAGTACTTCATCATTTCTCCATGCCCCTGGGATGACATTCTGGTTCTGGTCCTCCAAGTCCATCAGGTTGTTGTGGGTGGCAGGATATCTCAGTCTGATGAGATTGTGAAGGATCACACAAGTTGTGATGATTTTTCTGCATGCCTCTGGCCTCTGGATCATGGTTCTCAGCAAAATTCGGAACTTGTGTGCCAGAATACCAAAGGCATTCGCCACTACACGCCTGGATCTGGAGAGTCTGTAGTTAAATATTCTCTCATGGTGATCCATGCTTCTGATGGAAAACGGGTTCATCAGGCTCTTGTTGGTCCCAAAAGTATTGTCCCCTACTATGTTGTATGGGACAGGAACATCATCACCAGGTAGAGACTTCTCTTCAGGGAGATTGAATATGTTGTTTGGACTCTCCAGGCCTTCCTTCAGTTCTGACCCATTGTAGATACTGGCATCGTTGCTGGAACCATCAGAGCCGACATCAATCCAGAGAAACTTGTAGTCTGCATCGACCAGGGTCATGAGGACAATGGAGAAGAAGCCCTTGTAGTTTCTGTACACAGAGCCAGTATTCCAAGGACAGGTGACCACGACATGCTTGCCATCCAGAGCACCACAACAGTGTGGAAATTGCCATCTCTGCTCATACTGCTCAGCAATGGCGGTCCACTCGTCAGTTGTAGTAGGACACTGGATCACCTCAGCAGTAAACTCGGCTTTGATGGCATCGCAGACTTTATTAATGATAAGGGAGATGGTGTTTGGAGCAACTCTGAAGTTGTAGGACAGGCTTGGATAATTTGTCAACGCAGGCTAGGTGTTGTAGAGTGATGGACAGCTTGAGACCAGGATAGAGAGACTTTCTGTACCATGTGTCCTTCTTCTCTATTCTGCCTTCTACCCTTCGCAGGACCTCATCGTAGAGGCCTCCGGGAAGTCTTGTGTAGTTGTAGAAGGCCTTCTAATTTTCTGTCTTCAGCTCCTTTAGTAGAGTGCTATAGTGGCCATAGCGTTCTCTTCTTTGTCAGACAGCCATTTCCTGACCCACATAGACCTCGGTTTCCTCATTCACCTCAGTTTGCCTCTGCCCTGGAAAATAAAAGGCAAAACAAGATAAGTACATTGTCAAATGCTAGAAAGGCACCGATGATCACACGAAGTAAAGACGAAGATGATACGATCTGACAAGATGCCCTCACAATGGCCTTACAAAATGGACACACGAATTCAACATGAAAATGAACCTTCACAAGTTCTTTCAGCAATTTTTTGCCATGCCAAATATTTTGCCACCGCTCACGAAGTTGCTGCCAGAGCCTGAGAAACTCAACCGGCGGTCATACGATGGCTTATGATGCCCTCACGAATGGCCCGATGTTTTTAAGATCCGAATTTGAACATTTCCTTTATCGTGTGTCGGGACAGTGTGATGTCTGCATTAACCTAGTACAAATATTACAATGATCAGAAACATGTTTAATATACAGCCACTAATATTTTATGCAGAAAAATATATTTGATATATAATTACAATCCTTAAAAAGTCTCTGTTAGTTGATATCATCTTAAAAATTGCAACAAACTCAGGAATACCTTTTAAAGCAAACTGGTATACTGCTACTAGCAGGATATAGCTAGACTAGACTCAGGTGCTTTAGACTATATTTTCAGTAGTGTATTTATTTATATTACTTTAATACAGTATATGGAAATAATGGAAATAAAGCTTGGTGTTGGTGTTAGAATAAAAAAATAGAGTGAAAAAATAGATTTTGATGCAAGAAAGGATGTCATAAATTGTGTTTGATATTAGTCATACTGTAAGACTTGCTTGTATAGAGTGATCCTAACACATTTGGAGCAGGATGTAGCCCACTGGTAAACTGCTGTCTTGATATGCAGTCAGTCTAGGATCAATTCCCTTCCATGGATACATTGGGCTATTTCTCATTTGACCTAGGGCTCCATGGCAGATTTAACAAAGGCTGTGGTATTAATTGTCTGGTCTTGGATAGTGCATATAAATAAATGCTGGCTGCTAATTAATTGAAAAGAGTAGCTCATGGAGTGGCAGCAACAAGTTTCCTATCTAATTATGTCTGTGGTCCTTAACTAATATGTCTAATGCAATATAACCAGTGTTAAAAATGTGTTGAGTGCATTGTGAAATAAAACATTTCTTCCTTCATTTCATTTCAACTTATTTTCATGCTTATATCCAATTAAGGTTCAAGCACGCTGTCTTGGACACACTCACTCAGCTATCTGGGCTGTCTGTCCAGGACAGTGGGTTAGTTGTTAGTTGTTAGTGAGAGAGAAGAGGGTGTAGTGGTCTTACCCATTGAGTCTTTAAGAACTCACTCTGGGTTGGAGCCAGTACCGGGCTGCGAACCCTGTACCTACATTGTTTTCCTTCCATAGACCTGCATCATTTGTGTATGAGAAATTAGGATTAAATATGATTTCTTTATTTTGATTGATTTCATGGAGTTCTCCATAAAGTCAATAATGTTTGTCATTATTCTTTATCCACACTGCTGCTCTTACTCTCTAAGGCAAGAGGTTTTCACCAGGCATAAATATTAAATATATCATAAAATACTCAGTCTATGTAGGATTTTATTCCAAGCACACCAAAGATGACCCAATATACTCAGTCTGTTTTGAAGATATATTCAGTTGGTATGGAATTGTTCATTACTTCTCTTTGGAATGTTTCATATATATCACAACTTATTTTTGTGCTTATGTCCAATTAAGATTCAAGCACACAGTCCTGGGCACACATCTGGGCTGTCTGTTAGTGGTTAGTGAGAGAAAAGAGGTTCTAATTTTGCACACATTGTCCCAAACCCTCCACTCATCCTATGCTGGTCCATTTCTCATTCCAGACAGTGCACTATGACTGGTACCTGGGTATATCAAAGGCTGTGGTATGTACTACCCTGTCTGTGGGATGGTGCATATAAAAGATCCATTTCTGCTAATCAAAAAGTGTAGCCCATGAAGTGACGACAGCGGGTTTCCTCTCTCAATATCTGTGAGGTCTTTAACCATATGTCCGACACCATATGACCGTAAATAAAATGTGTTGAGTGCATCATTAAATAAACCATTTCCTTCCTTACCATGCTAGCCATATTTCATTGTGCCTACTACTTTACCAAATGAACAATAGGCCATACTTTACTTCCTATTTCGAGCCCTGATATTAATGAACTGGGAGAAGCCGTAGTGTTAGGGTTACTTTTTAGTTTTAGTTTCTTACGGATGTGCAAGTCCAATATATTTCAACATGCTCCTATACCATTAAGGTTTCTAGCAGGTCTGTCCCGGACCCTGTCTCTAGATAGCCAGAGGCCTGACTCAGGACAGAAAATATTTCAGGGACAATTTTGATTTTTACAGCCAAATATTTATAGGGGACTTTACATAATTTGTGTGTGCATTCCAAATATAACTATTATAATAAAAATACTCATTAATTTTGTCGCATTTTTGATTCAGCTACCTACATTAATTAATTTCTTAATATTTAATATAATTAAGTCCATGTAGAAGGGGAAATGGAGGTTGGTAAGGGAAGTTGGGCCCCAGCCACAGATCGTTAATTATTTTCTTTCGTATACTGGGATTTAACTCCAGCACTGTCCAGGCCAAACAGATGGCAACTAATTGAAACAAATTATGAACTGGGAGGAGTTAGATTGCCCAGTGATAAAAATACCAATAAAGAAAAACAGTGACATGGAACTTTTATGATGCTAATTGAATGGGTGGAGACTTTAAAGCTTTATTGGTTAGTCAGCTGACCATGACTGATGGAATTGTAATTGGCTCAAATTGTCCTCTGTTTGTCACTGTAAAGAGATATGCCTGAAACCGTAGAGGTATATGGGCCTGTTAAAAGGTAAAGA
>JAECMU010017711.1:258-11449 GCA_016106625.1 Dracogyra subfuscus
CCGCTGGGGTAATAAAGTAAATTATCACATGGGTTTATGACATGGATATCATGGGTAAGTTATAGGATAAAAAAAAATATATATAATTTTATTTTATTTTTTATTTGTATTATTTTAAGTTTAAATATTATTATGATTTAATACATATTTAAAAAATGACACTTTTATAAAAAAAAAAATAAGAACCAGTTACCTGAAGAAGGAATTAACAAATTAATTAATACAGTTACAGTATGACAGTGTCAGACACTTAGACAAGTTACATTACATTATCATTTATGATTTGTGTAAATCTTATAAATTTATATTTAGTTTTTACTACAATGAGGAACAATGGCATGGTACTTATTTAAAATCATTATAACAATGCAATAAACATTGTATTTCCACTAATCATCAGTAAAACCTAATTACCGACATTGTGTCAAATATACCAGAATTATACCCATTTCCATGAGTAACTTTATGTGAATACAACATTTATTAATTGTACAAAAAAATTATCTTGAAATGTACTCTTGTTGCCAACATTTTACTGCACAAACATATAAAACTAACTGATACAAATATTGTTTATATAGCTAATTGGTATTTTTGTTGTCCGAGCTGGATACGGAATCTGGGGTGGGCATGCCTGAACATTAGTGTTCCCGATGCTCAAGTAAGAGGCATTATTATCACTAAATAGGATAGTTTTATATATGACAATACTGAATGTCAATACACAGCCTGTTGAATTAGCGACAACATGCTTCATAGCCATTATGGTGACAACAAACATTATAACAAACCATTTTATAAACTCTGTGTTCTTTTTTAACAATATATCCCGCAATTCTCATTTCGCAAATGTTAAAAGTCATGACAGTTCGGCCTGTTACATTTTCGGAAATCGAAATTAGCCCACATTTCCGAATGAAAATAAAAGGAGTTACTTCCCTTGTGTTATTTTAGCAAAAATAGATCAAATGTCATTTGACAGGAGATTTTTTTTACCTTTGCAGGATGAAGAATTGGCAAGACAGTTGGTTGAGCTTGGGTACAGAGGGAGTGGGGAAGTCCTGAAAAGGGAAGAGTTTGAAGCAAGAAAACAAGCAGCTGAAGCCAGCAGACTGTCAAAACGCAGTCAACAAAAGTGAGATTACTTGTGTTAAAATAAGCCATAATGTTTCCATAAATAATTTTGCTTCATTAATTGGTATTTCAACTGAATACCACATCTACCTAAACTAACATTTTCTAGTGAATAAAGCTACTGAAATCATTTGGTAAATGGTCAGTATGAAAACTGCAATATTGCTAGATAATGTATTTTAGTTCTGCATTCTGCCTTTTTTTTCTCTAGAACATTAGCCAGTTCAGGAAAGGAGTTAAAAGATCCATTTTTGAAAGCCTTGGCACAGAGGGAAGAAGCTAACCGGAGTGGTAAAATGACTGTAAGTTTTGTTTCTTCAATGCAATAATAAACCAGATACAGCATGATTGTGTTCATCCAGACTTCAGTAATCTCCAGTAAAGTTCAACCCTCCAACTGTATACATAATTCCAGACTTCAGTAATCTCCAGTAATCCTCAACCCTCCAACTGTATACAGTATTCCAGACTTCAGTAATCTCCAGTAAACCTCAACCCTCCAACTGTATACAGTATTCCAGACTTCAGTATTCTCCAGTAATCCTCAACCCTCCAACTGTATACAGTATTCCAGACTTCAGTAATCTCCAGTAAACCTCAACCCTCCAACTGTATACAGTATTCCAGACTTCAGTAATCTCCAGTAAACCTCAAACCTCCAACTGTATACAGTATTCCAGACTTCAGTATTCTCCAGTAATCCTCAACCCTCCAACTGTATACAGTATTCCTGACTTCAGTAATCTCCAGTAAACTTCAACCCTCCAACTGTATACAGTATTCCAGACTTCAGTATTCTCCAGTAATCCTCAACCCTCCAACTGTATACAGTATTCCAGACTTCAGTAATCTCCAGTAAACTTCAACCCTCCAACTGTATACAGTATTTCATTTAAGTTTATTTTTCTAGTTTTTAGCATCACAGTCTAACCATTTAAGAGCAGCTATCACTCCCTCCTCGAGACTAGTAATTATCCCCTTACCATGTGAATGTATGTTATCAATAGGGTAATATTTTAAATGGTTCCCCATAATCAGTTAGGGTAGCCATTAATCACTCCACTCAGTTAGTGTCATGGCAGGGTCTGCATCACCAAGTTGATGTGTATATTTTATATAATACATGCAGTGGCGGATCCAGAAAATCCATGTAGGGGTATCGTACAAATAAAATGAATTTAATCTATAATAAAATTATAAATATTGCAAAATTTAGGGGGGCCTACCTCCTCCTACCATCCCAAATCTCCCTCCCCTACCCTCACTTTCCCCTTCAATCCATCTCTGACATGATCTAGTTTTACTATAAAATGCACCTTGTCAAACAAGATTTTAATAATTAGTTTTGTTCTTAAATCAGAAATTGCTAAATTTTTTGTCATCAGTCCATAGCACTCTACTATTTTCAGACAATTATTTTTGTGAGGGATAAGAATGCGAGAGGTCAGGAGATTTCTGGTTACATTGACTACGCCCACAGACTGAAAACTGAAGATTTTGAGCCGTACTTCACCAGTAGAAAGCGTTTGCTACCTAGACCTTTAGATTTAAGGTAGAGCCTAAAACAGTTGTTCTTTTCTGTGTGTGTACTATATTCTAGTTCGATTTTGTAACATAGCCATAAGATTTTATTTATATTATTTGAAGGGACACTGTTAGAGAAACGTTGTATGGTTATGTCTAATCACTGACATTTGCATAAGAGTTGAAGATATATTGAGATATATACTTTGAGTTACTTTAAGCTCAGTAAGGCTTAATATTTCAGGAATTCTGAAATTAATTGGTTAACACTAAAATGGTTGTATTTATTTTCGGCACAATGTTTATCATCGTGACGTTAGAGCCATGGATAGTGTGATCATCATTGTAATGACTATGGTTGCTATGGTGATGGAAGATTTGCTGTATTTTATTTCAGTTTCTACAACTGGGAGACCCAGACATCTACATCGAGTCCGACGCCCAACTATCAAGTTATTGCTGAAAATGCATCTGGCTTGCTTTTCAAGAATAAACGAGACAGGAAAATCATTAACGTTGACCCAAAGGTTTGTTATTTTTTATTACAAGAAAGTCATAAAGCACAGATAAATAGATTCACTAAAGCCTGCTAATTATACAC
Source organism: Dracogyra subfuscus (assembly GCA_016106625.1). Lineage (NCBI taxonomy): Eukaryota > Metazoa > Mollusca > Gastropoda > Neomphalida > Peltospiridae > Dracogyra > Dracogyra subfuscus. The sequence goes on from JAECMU010017711.1 coordinate 3,518, forward strand.
ATCCGTTATGGTACAGACCACTTGCTTAGACCTGTGAATACTAAGCTTTAATACTTAAATGGATTTGCATTCAGAACTAAGTTACCTAAATTATGAATGGACCTCTTTTGCATTCCTATTGCACATGCGCCTTAAGAGTATTGTCCCTTGTCAAATTTGACTGTATCCAGGCTATTTACAACTTGGGGGCATGATAGACAGTTGTCATGAACGACGCAAGTAGATTTGTAGGAGATGGGTATCTCTGGCAACTAACGTACATATTTTTTATCAGATGGTAAAATGGCAGCGAAAAACGGTCTACTAAAGTTTACATTGGCATGGTTTAAGACCAAAAGCAGTGAAACATTAACTTAGATGAAGTCTCTAGTCTGTCATGGGTTTTAAACAAAGCAAAATTAAAATATTTATACAATAAAATGAACTTAAATGAACTTAATCTATGATATTGACAATACTGAAACACACAAGGGTAATAATCTCTTTATCATAATAGTTTACAAAAATATGTTTTATAAGTTTGAGAATATATTATATTCTCAAACTTATAAAACATATTTTTGTAAACTGTATATATACCAATTAACCATCAATCAGTATGTGTGGATATGTTATGGAGTGTCGTTTTGAATGGAAACAACATCAGATATCCTTACACCAAAATAACAAGTGCATGACAATTTTTTGTTTTCTGAACACTGGACAACTTAAAGTAAAGTTGCTATTGACATTTTTTTGTTTGACAACTTTTGATGAATACGTCAATTCTGGAGAGTCACCATAGTACATTTGCTTAAATGTCATTAAATGTAGCACTGATACCTTAATTAATTTACAAAGTATGTGATCTGAAAAATATTTATTTATTTATTTTATTAGCGTAACTCTTTCTTTTTCTTTCACCATTTTAATTATTTTGACTTAAATCCAGGCTTGTTCATCATCCGAGGCATAATACTTCATATGATTGCTTCCAACATTCAAATGAAGTACCTTTTGGCTGTGCATAATACACCCTCAAGAGTTTATAATAAAGGAACCATCTTGAGTTTGTAGCCATATTATCAAGTTGTCAGCTAGTTTAATCTCTTATAAATAAAACTTACATGTTTCTTACGCTACATATTCTTGCTTCAAATATAAATATCTGTATAATCAATACAATTACATTTCTGGCCATTCTCAGATCAGTAGCAACCGAGAGACTGGCGCGAGGGACTGTACCCCTACTTTTAACTATTTTATAAAAATATGGTTTAAAATATGGCTTGTGTCACCCACACAAACACACTAGACTATGTCCACTACAGATTGTGCCCCACCCCATCATCATCTCAATATCGTTCCTATGGGACTAATTCTAATGTTTTATAGTAGTTCAAATTCCACATATATCGTTTAATTTTTCTTCCAAATATGGAACACAATTTTAAATAATTGGCTAAAAAGAAATTCTGACAAAAATCCAGTATGATGCTTTATAAACATTTAATATATTTATTAAATATACTGATAAATATTTAAATGACCTTAAATACAATAAATATCTGATAGTGCATACATACATACATACACATGCACACACATTATTATTTCAGCCCACATCCGATAGGTATTGTGTACAAATCTGAACTGATGGTTTTTCATTTCATGATAAGCAATAAGACACAAACATCTCCAATAAGTATTTGTTGGATGTTTACAGAGGTTTGGTTTCCTATTGATAGAATAATTAATAACAGAGCTAATTCACATTCCTATTGTGTGGTCTCCCATTGTCAATGTCCCCCAATTTGTAAACAGTGCTATTTTTCACGAGATCTCACATGAGTTGACGGTTAGTGTGCACAAGTTGCCCTGCTATGCACACATGTGCAGTAGAATGCGAAAGAGGTCTATTAAAAATTGTGTCTCTTTGATGTACAAATATCAAACAACACAGGTGGTGTAATCTATCAATGAAATCGGTGTTAAATTACCCAACTTCAAATGAAGATAGTCAATAGAACGGGTTCTTGTTGGCACTAACAACATACACCATTGTGAACATACATTATATAAACATTTGTATTCATTCCAAAACGAAGAACATTTTCATTTCTGTTATATGACTGCATCTGGCTGTTGTACCAGTCCGAACAGGTGGTTCAGGAACCCATTCACACTGGCCAGCTCTTCTGCTATACACCCATGTCCCAAAAGGTCAACGCACAATACTGGGTATTACAAAATAACATTGGCAAAATCTACCCAGAAGGCTTATCACTGAAAAATACAAATTGCTTTTGTTCTTCCCCAGTTGCTAGAATTCAATATGTGAACAACAACATATGTCACAATTAGGAACTATCCTGGACCGTAGTGAGACCTCAGTACACAGTTCACTTCTGGATGAGAGTTTATTGATCATGGTCCACTATAGTTCCTAATTGTGATACAAGTTATGGTACACATATTCATTTTTAAAAAATGGTGCAGAATTAAAACAATATGTATGTTAAATGAAAAGCCTTCTGGCTGTGTTTTGCCCATGTTATTTTGTAATATTGTGCATTGACCTTTTGGAACATGGGTGTATAGTACAAGTGACAGCCGGAGTGAATCAGCTAATGAACCACCTTTTTGGACCAGTACTACAGCCAGATGCAATTATATAGCAAAAAAAGATGGAAAAGTGCTCAATTTGGGATTGAAAATAAATGCTTATATAATATATGTTCGCACTGGTGTATGTTGTTAGTGCCAATGAGAACCCGTTCTATTGGCAATCTTCATTTGAAGTTGAGCAATTTAACATGGGTTCAATGGCAAATGACATTTGTGTAGTGAGACATGAGACCAAACCATTGTATTTGGACTGTCTCTTGTACAGTAATATAATGAATCTGCTAATGGTTTTGATATTTTTATTGTCTTGCTATTAAGAAGTAAAAAGGCAATATATAGGTATTAAAAATTAACATAAAAGTTTAACATTGAGATAAGATTTTCACAAATTATAAATCTTAGGTCAATAAAACTTGGTTTATAGTTGCACCCATGGATGTACATCACATGGCACCAAACGTTTAATGGTCGGTGAAACATTTACTTGTGGCATTCTTGTTATGTAAAGACCAGTGCATGCTGTTTTCAAGAGACAAATTCTGTATTTATATAACAAGTCATAAATTAATATTAATATTTGCTGTTTTGTGTTGCAGGCGGCCACTCCGGGAGACAACTCTACTCGCACTGTGATAGAAACCCCTCGATACACTCAAGTTGTTATTTACGACCACATAACGAGGAGGAAAACTTAATCATTTACTGTTCAGTTATTTTGTAAAAATGAAAATTGTGTGAATGGCAAACATTTTGTGATCTTGTTTTATGCAAATCATTCACAGTACTTTCTTATGGTTTTTTCTGTTGTTGTGATGTCACTAATATGGAACACTCTGTTCCTTTTTGTCACAAGCAAACAATAGATACATTAAAAAAACAAATTAACAGAAAGTTTTATTTTTAATGAAATGTAAACTAAAATTGAAAGTTCAAATGTTTTAGTTGTTGGGGTTATCCAATATTAAAAACCTATAATTGTATATATTTGTTTAGTTACTTTTAAAGTCATGTTTGTAAGGGTTTTTATTATTTTATTTTATTGTATATGTATTTATATTATAAGAATTTAATTATTTTTATTATTTAATTATTTATTCTTAGTACAATAATATATAAAGCTTTTACCTTTTTTTTATTTTCCTTGTTTCATGTGAAAAAGAAGTACTTATAAAATGATCTCCTTTTTTATATAAAAATAATTAAGATAAAAAGCAAATCAGATATTTTATTAGAACTATATTTGGATGCTTCAATCTTTAGAGACTATTTGTAGAATACATATAGTATCTACTTAAAGCTGCTGAAGAAGATGGTATCTCTGTGTGAGTTTTTTTTTATACATGTAACTAAACTGTGCAACACTGGGTTTAGTTTTATATTTTAAGTGATATATGTTTTATTTTAATTTTAAAATAAATGGTTCTAATAAATTAAAATGTATTTTGTGTTTTATGTTATTGTTTTTAATCAAACAAAACGGTCCATTTTGTGTTTAAATATTTTGATTTTATCACATGACATAATGATTATGAAAAAATTATACATAAAACAATTGGTGACCAAGATGAATTATCTTCCTTGGTGACATTTATATATATAGTCCATTTTTATGAAAGGGAACTGATGAACTGGCATTAGTGGTGTTGTGGTTAGGGCATCAGACATAAGGTTGGTAGGTACTTGGTTTGTAGACCAGTACCGGCTGCCACGCAGAGTGAGTTTTAACGACTCCATGAGTAAAACCAATGCGCTGATTTCTCTCTCATTAACAAGTTCCACTAACCCATTGTCCTTTACAGATAGCAGATGTGTGTGCCCAGGACATTGTGCTTGAACTTAAATTGGATATAAGTATGGAAATAAGTTGAATAAATTAATAACAATGACATATTGCATACATGTATAGATTTTAGACCCATATCAACTCCCATTTATATTAAAAACATTTGTCAATAAAAATATGTTCCTTAACAAATTACTATCAAATTGTATAAATTAAATGTCCTTTTTAGTAAATGAGTGCAGACAAAATGGGCCTTCAGTTGCCTTCATCCCCACATGAAACACAGATTTAACCTGTGCAATTTGATGGAAATATATTTTTATTTAGTCAGAATTTTGCAAAACATATAAAATTTTGGTATAGGTACTTGAGTTTAACATTATTCATTATGGAGTTATATATGCCAATTTTTAAATAATCATAATATAGCATCTACAGTAAACTAAATAAACTACACTATGTGTTCAAATCTGTACCCAATCTAAAATAACAGGAGGTGGAGGGGACTGGCAGTAAAAACAACCAAGTCCTGTACTTATAAAGGTTTAGAGTCTAGACTATCACATACCATGGTCTTTTATACCCGCCGATGGGGATCGATCCTAGACTGACCGAACATTTCAACAAAAAAAACATACCAAAAACCCCCACCTTTTTAGGTCTAAGTAATGAATAAAAAATAACATTATAGTCATGAAAAATGTCATGTAAATCGAACACAGTACCCTCTTCCTCTACCCCAAAAGCGTTACGTGATTAGACACCCCACCCCCACCCCCTTTCATGTAACGCGAATGCCAACAGCTGTCCACTGTCAAAATTTCAAGGCAAATCACCACCCACCGATCCCTGGAAAGACGTATTTACCACTATGGATATAAATATGTTTAGGAGTTATGAGACGACCCCTCAATCAAGACAGTTAAATTTGTTTAAAAATTGTGAAATCTCACGTGATCTCTTGTTTGGGGAATTTCACACTTGTGATAAGCCAATGCAATGAAAACCGAGATCGGTAAGAGCCCGTCAAAAGTGTCCCACTTTCAAAATAATGGCTATGTTTTTGACCTGGATCAGCCAGTGTAGTGAAAACAATGATGAGTACGGCGCCATATATGCATCAAACGTAATAGGATATTCTGTTCTATATGCTTAAATAATAAAAATATTCCAGACAATGTAACTTTAAATGCATCATACACATACAATTTGTATGTCGCCATGGCATAATTATTAAAAGTCTAATCTAAAACATCTCTATAAGAATAGTAGTAATCACAAAACAGGTTAATATACCTATAAATGGTGGTGGGAAAGAAGAAAAAACAGAGGTGTGATGGGTGCATTGCCTCTTCTCCAGCTACACCAATATTTATAACTGGGCAGGATGTAGCTCAGTAGTAGGTATAACTGGCAATAAATAGCGGATTATGGAGCCAAAAAAGCACTTTCAATCACTAGTTACATCACGCAGATACCTCTAGGAATTTCAGAAATTATGTCAAAAGCAAAAAAACACACACAAAAAAACACTACTCTAATCTATGGCAGACTAGCTGGGATCAGACCGCTAACTACTGACACTACAATATCAAACCAACTGTTAATTCAATCAGACCTAAACACTCTAACACCTACGTAGAACACCCCCCACTTACCCCCTCCCACCCCCCCACCCCCCAATGGTGGCAAATTAATGATACATCTATGGTCATTTTATGTACCGGTATATATGTTCTTGTCTATGCAAAAGTACAAACTTATATAAAGGATCCCTTGCTGTTTTTCAGTAGGGATAAATGAATCGGGTGTCAAACTACGGTAAATGCAAAACTTAAGGGAAGATCAACATCAATATAAAAAAAATCAAGAGTTAAATAAAAGCACAGTGTAAAGAAATATGAATAATTTTTTTATAAATAAATATCACAATAGGTACAATTAAAATTTAGAATAAAAGGCAGCATAACATAGAAACTAATATAAGTCTGGATGGAATCGAAAGGTTTCCATTACATTTCGTTGTTCATTGTTCTATTTAGACACTGTGCTATATACTGTAACCTCTGTCGGTGGGCCCATTCAGTCAGTGCACCACGACTGGTATATAAAATGACGTTGTATGTACTATCCTTTTTGAGGGTTGGTGCACATAAAATATCTCTTGCTGCTAATGAAAAACATTTAACAGGTTTCCTCTCTAAGATTATACATCAAATGACCAAATGGTTGATCAATCACTGTGCTCTAGTCGCGTCGTTAAACAAAATTAGCGTTTAACTATAGTACGCCTGGAGTAAATACCTGACTCACCAAATCGAACACATCCTTCACTACCCAACAGTTAGTTATGAAAATATTACGCTTCACAATTCTGGTAAGAGTCCCAGTCTACAATGGTTTCCAATGATTGTTTGTTGCAGTTGTCATGTAAATATTAAACGATGCTTCGTCTGGTATCTGTCAGCATTTTATAAAACTGAGTGAAGGCGATTAATCCTATAATATCATCTTAGATGTATTAGTGCGCTTTTCAGGAGGTAATATATATTTTTATTTTATTTATCCTTTTTGTTGAACATTTTGTTCTGTTGCAGCAGTCACTGCAGTGTGTTGACCGGTGTTCTGTTCAGTGTTCCCGTGACAACTTCCCAATCCCAGTGAATCTGCAGCTGTTATTAATAGTTCAGGTTAATTTTCCACATATTAAATTAAATATAGTTAATTACGTAAAACCTAAAAGGTGACATTCTAAACTTGTAAGTAAATCAAGATATGATGCTGTTTGTCACATTTGTGAAAATAATATCATAAATATGTAATTGTGCAGACTTTGCCTTTTAAGATGTTTTGGTGCGATCAATCTGGTGAATGTGAAAAATAACACATGTTACACTTAACAAACAGTGCACGTAAAATAATTTTGTATATTGATTACCACTATTTACTGTACAAACCATGAAATAAGCGGCCGGTCACGGTCATTGTCCGGTACAAATTTGTATCTTCACAGTAAAAATGTCACTTGCGCCGGTCACCATGTCTGAAGCTTTTTATAGTAAAAGCCGGCTGTTTTGGAGTCAAATACTTAATGCACCGATAAAAAATAAAATAATTGATTACGAATGAAAACCCCCACAAATGTTTACCAGTGGGATTCGAACCAGTTTGCGGGGCACTCAATAGTCCAACACAAAGTTCATCTACAGTCCGTGTACCCATTTAGTAGGATTTTTCGTAGTCTTAATTTTGCTGGAACTCACATTGTAAAAAGTGATGTCACGCATATTAGTAATTGACCATTCGTACTTAGCGTATACTTCCTGTGGTGTTTTCTTTTAAAGTTTGCAATTCAAATTGCCCTGTGGCTAACAATTAAAGGATGTTGACCAAAATAACTTCAGTCTTTGCTGTAAAAAGAACAGACAGGTACTGACAATGACAAATCAGCTGTCCCTGTTTCCAGTATCCGCTGATTCAGGGCATAAAATTTGACTTTTTCAGACAAACGATCTGTCGTTCGTGTGGTTTTAGTGTTTGCA
>JAECMU010017723.1:0-10803 GCA_016106625.1 Dracogyra subfuscus
AACATCGAACAACACACGACGTGGAGACGGGGATACAATTAACAACGAACAACACACGACGTGGAGGCGGGGATACAATTAACAACGAACAACACATAACGTGGATGCGTGGGTACAATTAACAACGAACAACACACCATGTCAGGACGGGGTTACAATTAACAGCGAACAACACACGACGTGGAGGCGGGGATACAATTAACAACGAACAACACACGACGTGGTGGCGGGGGTACAATTAACAACGAATAACACACGACATGGGGGCGGGGATACAAACATCGGTATATATTATATCTGCCTGACATCTCTTAACAGTTAATTAAAATGGCTGCCATACCTTTCGATTCTGGCATTGCATATACAAAACTGCAACTGTAAAAAACAAACAAAACAAAAACAAAAAAACATTTCAACGTCTTTTCCAACTGAAACCTATGTACAAAACTCGTCCTTATAATTAACCTGTACCTCACAGACAAGTCAATTTCCGGTTAACCTGTACCTCACAAACAAGTGAATTTCAGGTTAACCTGTACGTCACAGACAAGTCAATATCAAGTTAACTCGTGCATCATATACAAGTCAATTTCAGGTTATGCATTGTTGTTGGTAAATACCATTAAAATGCATTAAGCCTTCGTCCTCAACATATTTAATTTTCCATCCTCCGTATATGCACCACTTGTTAAATATAATGCGAGTTATACTACTAATATTTGAGTGTAGCTGATACTGTTAAATAAACTTACACTAATAAACACACAAATATTAGAAGTACGATGATTTAAGGAGAGATATAAGTGCATATATTTGTATTGTGTTACACAGCAAATGAATTATACCCTGCAAAAATCATAATATTTTGACTTATTTCAACTGGACAATTACTAGAAAATATACTTTAAGTTGCAACAGATACAATTCTGACATTTTTAGCAATACAATTTGCTTTTATTTTGTAAGTCATGCGTGTAAACATACCATTTTTCGCAGCCTATATCTAGATATGATATATCAACAGAGATATAAAGGACCCGGGGCTGATATATTTTATTTCTTTTAGAGTTACAATTGTGAAAGAAGCTATGTTTTTTGTGGTGCCAATGAAAGGCTCGCCGAAACACTCACAATCACTGCCAAAACAGTGATGACATCAGGTGTTCGCTAGAGGTGAGCATACCCTGCCCCACCTGTGGTATCATAGATGTATGCTTCAGATATTTACACAGGTGTTTTGGCGTCAGTTAATTATTGATGTCTGAGAAATGTAACTAATGAAAATGGCACCCATGCTCACTTTTGGAATGACCTTGCCTAATATGCTAGTACCATCTGGGTAGCTCTCATTACTACAACCAACGAACTATACCCAACGTGCTACATCCAACGTACTACACCCACCTAACGTACTACACTCACCCAATGTACTACACCCATCCAACGTACTATACCCATCCAACGTACTACACCCAATAGACTACACCCAACGGACTACAACCAGCCAACGTACTACAACCAGCCAACGTACTACACCCACCCAACGTACTACACCCACCCAACGTACTACACCTAACGTACTACACCCAACGTACTACACCTAACGGACTACACCCAACGTACTACAACCACCCAACGTACTACACCCACCCAACGTACTACACCCAACGTACTACACCCAACGTACACCCCGCAGCGTGAGCCGGAAAAACATCCATTTCCAAATGAGATCAATTTAAGACCTAGCTCACTTAGCTTTGTGTCTAATATATGCGTTTAATAATAAGAAAAAGACTAGATAAACATATTTGAGAAGCCAGGGTTGTCAACTTCATTGTTTATTTTCGTTGTTTGTGCATTATGCTAATCGTCACCTTTGGCACGCTTTACCCTGAAAAGAAATATAATCATTAAACACATGTGTTATGATTACCAAAATAAAAATACGAAAAAGAATTTGTCAGCTATTTTAAAGTCTTTGTCTTTAGCAAATGTTGATCTGAAATTATTTCACAGATGGCATGGACTTGTTAGCTGCTTACCTAAACCACATTAAACAATATTCCATATTTTTTACTCACCTTCAAAACGTTTTTGGAAATCAAAGTTTTATGTACTATCATTATAATTAGGTTCCCAGCTCTTTTGGCGAGAAGCTCTTGTTGTTGCCAGTGAAACAGGAATCGATTATTTTAAGAATATACATTTTAATATAACGTGTTCTATATTACTGCATAATCTGCAGATTTAATTTATGCTACAAATGCTGAATTATTTTACTATCGGCTTAGTTGTTTAATTAATATGGGTGATTTGAGTTTATTGTATGCATAAATCGGGTATCCATATTTAATCTGGAAAAGAAGTGCATAAATACGTATTTTGCCCCATTCTCACCCTTTTGTACTGTCTTTATTTCCTCGGATAATTTTTACCGAACAGGTGTTTAATATTATTTTATTATAACCAGTCGAAATTGATGTTCGCATATTTCTTTTTTTTTTACTTACAAAAATTGTGTGACAATGCAATTGTTAAATGTTCGTCTTGGTTTTTTTCTTCTGTTATAGCCAGGGGCTAAGGCTTAGTTCAATACGTAACTCTAAAGAACCTGGGAAACAGGTGATATTTAATGTAAATACAAAACTTCTGAAATCTTCTGTTACACTATTGTTATTATTGTTAGTGACCTCGGTTGTCTAGTGGATAAGCTGCTGGACAATCAAGCTGGACAATCAACACAGTGACAGTGGTTCAAATTCCGTCAAAGCTGACTCACGCACTAATTCATCTTTATTATCTCTCACCCTCTGTCTTTCGTTCTCATTATCTTAGTGTTATTAGTTGTACTAAATTGTCATCACAAGATGATCTATATTTCAAACGTTGCTCAAAATGCACGAAGATTTAATTACCTCTTTTACAATGTCCATCCCATTGGGATAGCAACAGCTAATACAACAGCGATCATAATTCCAGCATTAGCACCTACAAATAAATCTATTAAAATTATCTTTAAATTATCTTAAAAACCCAACGTTTCGTTTAAAAAATATATAAAATTGTCATTTAGCATAGCGATTAAACCACCAGGCATACTCTGTGGATTATTCGATTATGGAAATACATAAAACCGGACTATAACAGAGTGATTGCAATCATCGCTGTAACACCTCCACCTAAACCACCAGGCGTACACTGTGGATTATTCGATTCTGAAAATACATAAAACCGGACTATAACAGAGTGATTGCAATCATCGCTGTAACACCTCCACCTAAACCACCAGGCGTACACTGTGGATTATTCGATTCTGAAAATACATAAAACCGGACTAAAACAGAGTGATTGCAGTCATCGCTGTAACACCTCCACCTAAACCACCAGGCGTACACTGTGGATTATTCGATTCTGAAAATACATAAAACCGGACTACAACAGAGTGATTGCAATCATCGCTGTAACACCTCCACCTAAACCACCAGGTGTACACTGTGGATTATTCGATTCTGAAAATACATAAAACCGGACTATAACAGAGTGATTGCAATCATCGCTGTAACACCTCCACCTAAACCACCAGGCGTACAGTGTTGACTGTCAATTTCTGGAAAGAAACCGATATAAAACTGTCATTTAACGGAGCAATAACAATCACCGCTATAACACCTCCAACTAGACCACCAGACATACTCTGTGGACTGTCAATTTCTGAAAATATAAAACTGTCGTTTAACAAAGTGATCACAATCTCTGTTATTACAACTCCTCCTAAACCACAACACATATACTGCAGACTGTCAATTTCTGACAACAAAACAAAAACAAAAAACAAAAACACAAACACCAAAAACAAGAACAACAATAAACTCTCACTTAACAGAGCGGTAACAAATAGTTTATACATAAGACGTTATCTCATTGAACTTCATCATATGGGCCTTGTATACTGGTATATGACCAAAATGGTGGGTTTTTTGATGCTGGTCATCTAACAGTTAAGGTCCAGGACATGAGTTATAAAGGATTAATGAACACAGTATGTAGCCTTGTTAATTTAATTTGTCAAAGGAGTAGGCATGATACGGGCAATTTTTTGGCTCCCGAATAAATATCAGAATAGCTTACATATTTGTTATAGATCTATGTCTCGTAGTCAATAAGAGCAGGCAGCATAGCCCAGTGGTACAGTACCCGCCTGATGCGCGGTCGGTCTAGGATCGATCCCCGTCAGCAAACCACTGGGGGTTTTCTCGATATAACCATATGTCCGACGCCGATATAACCGTAATTATAATGTGTTGAGTGCGTCCTTAAACAAACCAAAAACAAAAACAAAACATAGTCAATAATATGCTATTGTTTTAGATGTCAGCTGCTATGAGAAGGGAAATAAACGAGGCCTTAAAGAAAACAAAACAAGCCAAGATGTTAACAAAATGTCGTTTTGGTGGTTTTTTTTGGGGGGGAGGTTTTTTTTTTTTTTTTTTTTTAAAACATAACAACCAACAAAGTACAATATAATCAAATGGGGGTGTACAATTGAAGAATATATATTTGCAATATTTTCCTCCAAAAGGGGAACAACAATTATAAATATGGAATATCTACACAAACACTTAATTGTAAATTTTAGTTTACGTTGGATTCAGTTCTTATCTCATCAATCAAAACGTGATGGCTGATCTTTAATTGTAAAGTTAGTCTATGTTGTCATATTGATTTTTTTTTATGTTCAAGCCTTTTTTGTTATTTATAACCAAACAACTGAAAAATAAAATAACAATGTCTAAAAGTTAAATAGTTGGTGTGGGCTGGGGTGGTGGTTTGGTGTTGATATTTAGTTAAGTAAGTTGAGTGTTTGCTTGAAGTGCTTGCGCACATGCCAACGTCTCGCAATAGATCGTCTGCTTATACCCCCGTCACACCAGAGCTACGTTGCCACTGAGCTTCCGCTGCGATCAAAACATGTGGAAAGTGCGGGCAAAGCGCAGTAGGATCTCAAAGAACGTGTTGGGAACGTACTGGACACTATCTAGAACGTGAGAGGGACAGACTTCCACGCCGCTAGTTTTGAGCAGGCCAGTGTGACTATGTCGTTCCTGATGCATCCATGGCGTTCTTACGAAGCTTGCTGTAGGTTCAAAGAGCGTTTACAGTGCATTTATAGTGTGTTCTGACTTTGACATGCGATCTGGTCACACACGCACACACAAATGGTATAAATACAACCTCATCATCAGTGTCACCCCTATCAGATAGCACATATCCAGCAACAACAGGCACATAATGATGTGCCTGCTATGAACATGGTCAGAAGATGGCGAAGAAGGAGGAGGGCAGGGCCGAGGAGATGCTGGGTCCGACCATGGCTAGGTGAGAGGAGAAGAAGTCAGTTTGGCCACTACGACCACCTGATGCCCGAGTTAAAGGTAGAGTAAACTCCAACAAGAGCCTTATGTATTGGAAAGATACTTACCCGGACCACCAACACATACTGACACTTTAACAAATGAAAAACGGGTAATTATAAAATTAATTAAAAAAAAGAAGATTATTCCTGATAACTGGGGGCAGCCATGTTGTTTCGTTTTATTGACGTCCGGTGGTATAGTTTGGGGCGAAGTGACGTCAGCTCCGTCGGACTTCTCTGTTATGCACAATGTAAATAAACCCTCTAATTTACGACAAGGCACTTCGCTTTCATCAACCTGACTTGTAAAACAACATAAATGACTTGATAGTATAATAAACTATTTAACTAAATATATTTAAATTTGCATCAATATAACGAAATGGAGTTATAGTATATTTTTCTTTTAAAAAATACAAAGAAAAAATACATATTATTAGGCCTATTGGTAGGATACGTTCGAGCAAAAACAACCACTCACGATACCCAAGTGATGATTTTCTTTTCTTTGGGACTACGTAATTGGTCAGTTTTGTGAAAGTCTATTTAATCAAAGCTTTTACAGAATTACTTACAGTAACAAAGGGGGACGGCTGGTAAAGTCCATTATACTTTGAGGTTATCACACAATACCCTGTGATCTTAATAAAAGAGACCCGTCTTTTTAGACCTGTCTTTTTAGTGTGTGGGGAGCATCTAAATACACACCTGCCACAGGTACAGGCCACGAAAAGAAACGACCAATTAACTAAGAAAACACTCTGATTATTATTTAAATACGTGGGTTAATTTAAACCATAATACAGTTATTTCAACACTGACAATCTTGGTTTATTTTGTATTAAATATAATATATGTACTAGTAATTGTCACTAGCTTACTGGAATGATTATTATTAAATAGTATTGGGTATGTTTTGTTTCTTCAGTTCAAGACTAATTCCTGACGTGACACGTTAGGTATTACGTAACCGCCAGCTCGCCAGAGGGCGTATTCACTGGGATGTTACAAAATGGCTGCGCCCGTTATATATAATAACCGTCACATTTAACCATTTTATTAATTAACTATACGCTTATACTTGTTGATATTAAGCAGTAATGTGCAAAATATATCGTTGAATATGCATACCAGGCACAATGCCTTGATTGTGTCCTCCTTTAAGGCATGAATATCCTGCATCCTACTTCAACTTCCTAGGAGTAGCACCAGAAATGTTTGATGAGCTCTTTGCCAGACTTGGTCCACGATGCACGAAGCAAGATTCTAACTATAGGAAGGTTGGCATGGTTATGTGAGAGATGATGCTTCTAATCATAGCAGCTACAACTGGACTGATCTCCTGAGGTCGAGCTCACTGTATTTATAGGCGGATCGCGAGCGTGGTCCAAACGTAGGAGAACGTAGTGGCAACGTAGTGAGAGCACAGTTAGATCGTAGCAAAAGCGACATGGTCGCAGCGATATCGCATAGAGCGTAATGGGAGCGCAGTGAGAGTGTGCCGATAATCAAACTGGGAATGTATAGGATCGTAGTGAGAGCGTAGTGAGAGTGCAGTAAGCGAGTCAAGACCGTACTGTGTAATACCTGCCTAATACATTTCTGTCAGTTTTCCACGATCACTCTGTACTTTTCATTAAAATTGCAACGCAGTGAGGTCGCCGTGGGCTCACACTCCGGTGTGATTGGGGTATTAGATGCACCAACATGTCTTTCATGGCTTACAAGTCATTTACTTCGGCTACACATATGACACCAATGTTTGTCAAAATATATGTTATTTAAAGTCATTTGCATTAAATAAAATCATACAGTGTTTTCTCCTTTACATAATGCAACGGACTAACCTATCAAATCAACACATGTTTGAAACAAGTTTATATATTGTCTAAATGTCTCGTAACAATGTTATTTCTAGTTGTGTATTATCTTATCCAGTCAATGCACAAGAATATTTTATCACAGGTGCAGCATAGATATATTTATAGTTTCGGATACGCAAGTTTGTATAATCTTTCGTGAATTAAACATAGTTCAATACACCAGCATGTCGCTGAATGCTATAAGCGTGCATTTCGTTAATAGCACACTTTCAATGGGCTGATGATAACATTGTTAACTTCGGTATAAATGGAATATTTTACAAAAGGATACACGTTTGCTTCATATCCACAGATCATACACTGTATTGAAGATGCTCCTTAAGGTTCAATGTACACTCATAATCTAAATGTTCTTCTTGACATCTCTCTCTCTCTCTCTCTCTCTCTCTCTCTCTCTCTCTCTCTCTCTCTCTCTCTCTCTCTCTCTCTCTCTCTCTCTGATGAGCTCTCATTTGATGACATGTCACGTGCATCCAAAAGGGAATACTTGGTCTCTGTCATATGTTTGTCTTGATTTCTCCATAGTCCTATATACCACAACACACTAGCTGCATGTGTTCAGCAACAATCTATAACCCGAGCACCTACTTTACAGGTACAGTACAATCCCACAACAGGTTTACAGGGAGTGTCCTCATACTCAATCCACACATGACGATGTTGGGATTTCTTTACACCTGTAAACCCTGTCCTGTCTTGTCACATATCATATTACGTAAGTATCCATGTTTCCCCATATGCCGTTCCCTAACGGTCTGGGTGTAATAAACTTCTGTTCTGTTCTGTTCTGTTCTGTTCACACTAACAGTTGTTCAGGTCTAAACTGGTACGGATTAGTTTAACACATAATAATTTGGTCCAAACACAAATACTGGTCCAGGCTAGGACTAAACTTTAACCTGTGATACATGTCACAGTGTGAAGTCTCATCGATTCCAGGTCCGAGCAACCAAGCTAAATCTTAATTGTGTGGTACGGCGATAGGTGACGCTGCATGTCTCCTAGACAATAATATAAGTGGTTGATTGATTGGATTTGAAGACCACCTCAGTAAGATCACCTGTGCTGCGTTTCATGCTTGAATCATCAAACAAAATGCTCTTCCAATTATTTGATTTACTAATAGTGATGCTAAAGCATATATTTGCAATGCTTTTTTTGGGGAGGGGACCCTACTGTGAACTCAAATGTTTCCACTTTCACCACCAAAAAGGTCCATTAATGCTAATAGTATTACAAATATCAGAATTACATTTCAACATGAATACAATAGCACGTTGTTATTATTATGCATGTAAATAACAGGTATTGGTAAGATAATATGGTGGCTACCTTGAAACAAATTACCGCCATTTTGACATTTCCTTGTGGCCCATTCATTTTTTTTTTTTTTTAATTTAATTTTTTTTTAATGACGCACTCAACACATTATGAATACGGTTATATTGGCGTCGGACATATGGTTATGTCGAGAAAAAACCCCAGTGGTTAGCTGACGGGGATCGATCCTAGACCGACCGCGCATCAGGCGGGCACTATATCTCTTGTGGCCCATTCATTACATTTGAAGAAATGTTCAAAGAGTTTCATGCACGTATCACCTTTTCAAGGGTATTTTTTAAAGCTATTATTATTATTGTTATTATTATTTTTTATTTTTATTTTTTTATTATTATTATTATTATTTTTTATTTTTTTATTTTTTTTAAATTATCCCCTTTGTCAATATTTCTATTAGCAGGCCATACATATATAATGTTTGAGACAACCAAGGTAATATGTCATGTGTGTGGTTTTCATCAATTCTACACATTTTAGTGGATCACGGTAATCAAACAGGAATGCGATACAAAGGATTTCCATTAATAATAATAAAAACAATAACTATAATAATAATAATAATAATAATAATAATAATTAAAAAAAACAAATTATATACTAGAACTAGCTTGAACGTACCATTTACAGTACAACACAGTACCCCATTGGTTCTTTTACAGGGGAGTGCTTATTAGGGCTGAGCAATAATCAGAATGAAATGATAATAGATATGGATGTCCTAAAACCATTGGGCTTAATGCTTCCGGGTATGAAAGGAAAGTAACGAAATTATGTGAATCCGATATTTTTTAATATAACCTTTTATAATTAGTAAAATAATAATTGACTTACATTCTCTCGATTGTAATATCAGTATCTGTAAATACGATATTGTCATCCTAATAGCTAAATATATATATCTGCCGTTAGTAATTTCGTAGGTGTAAATTTGTTTTTGTTTTTTTATAAATCGCTAAACAAAATGGGAAATAATTAAGTCATTCATAGAAAATACAAAATGTTTTTACACGTGTAGTGCTTTACATTTAAAACAAGTTAAAGATAAAATATTGGTTAAAACAATAAAGAAAAGGAAGCATGGTATGCAATTATTTAAATGCCATTATACTATCCAGGGCTAGTGATATTTAGTGTTGGGCTAGTAAATAATTACTATAACAAGCCCGATGGCTAGTGGAAAAAATACCCTTGTCATATTCTGCATTTACATATTTTGTACATTTTATATGAATATCCTTAACTCATTTATTTAAAGTAGCTATAGTGAAGTTTTAATCATGACTAGTACATTTTCAAAATCACTGATCCAATGGCTAGTGGATGTATATAATATTCTAGAAGCCTATTATTTGTTTCTTTTGTTGGTGGAGAAAAAAACCCCAAACACAACGGAACACAGGACAGTCCCTTTAATTTGCGAACAGTATATGATTTGAGCATATAATGAAATGATGAAAGGGAACAAAGGGAACGTGCCACTATGTTATTAAACTGTTTCCAGACTACTATCTACTGTGATGATGATATCAAACATATTAGCATTTAAAGCACATTATTTTATTGACTTCTTCCAAAAACAGTGACGTCATCAACCAACAGGTGGTTTTACATTTTCGAACGAACGTTTACAGCTTTTTCACAAATAATCCATCGTTTTTATTGATATTCCTTTGAATGATTATGGCTTTTTTCACGAATAATCCGTCGTTTTTATTGATATTCCTTTGAATGATTGCGGCTTTTTCATGAATAATCCGTCATTTTTATTGATATTCCTTTGAATGCTTACGGCTTTTTTTCACGAATAATCCGTTGTTTTTACTGATATTGCTTTGAATGATTACAGCTTTTTTCACGAATAATCCGTAGTTTTTAATGATATTCCTTTGAATGATTACGGCTTTTTCACGAATAATCCGTAGTTTTTATTGATATTCCTTTGAATGATTACAGCTTTTTTTTTCACTAATAATCCGTCGTTTTTATTGATATTCCTTTGAATAACCGACAGGCAAACAATAAAATCGTTCATGCCAAATGCTATACCCTGCAAAAGTGTGGACAAAACAAGGCTATACTGTTTGTTCTCAAGGGATGTTCATATAACTAACTATAAACTATAAGTTATGGGTAATTACAAATTAATATAAACAACATACCTGACGT
>JAECMU010017725.1:0-12067 GCA_016106625.1 Dracogyra subfuscus
TTTCCTATTATCTTTATAACCCCTCACTCACCACCCTTACAATAAATGAAAAGATTTCCTATTCTCTATACAACCACTCACCCATCACTTTTCACCTTGATGCATGTATGTTAATTTTTTGCAGTTGCAGTGTAATTTGGGGGGAATGTTGGCTTGTTTTGGTATGAAATGCACTATAATAAAGAAAGAAAGAAATGTTTTAATTATACACTCAATGCATCAGTCTAATTATGGTTATATGATATCGGACATTCCATGGGCTACTCTTTTCAATTAGCAGCAATAAACATTTTTATATACACCATCCAATGGACAGGAGAGTACATAACATGGTTTTGTTACATCAATTGTGAAGAATTGGCTGGAATGAATTGCAGTAACTCGGCATATTTAAGACTTGATTGACTGAATATGTTGGAAGTTTAGGGTTTTTCCTTCAGGTGCAGTTCCAGGGGGAAGGTTGATGGGGTGTGCACTCTCTTCACCCAAACTTCAAAGTACCCCAAGAATCCTCTATATAAGGCATGTTAGTATACCTCTGAAAATCACATGTGCCTTTTCAATACTGCACCCTGCCTAGAAACATCATGTAGCCACTTCCAGCATTTTAGTTATAAATTAAACCATGCAACACTATAAAATAACAATAATTCAAATCAATAGTCCATATTCAAATTTATTCTGCAGGCAAGTATAACGCTGGTATTTCCCACACACATTGCATAAATGTTTACACAAATACCTCATTCATTCATGTACAACTACATGTATTTGCAATTAGGGAACATAATACATTACAGATAACACACTATTAAATCTGTGAAGGCGTAAACTCCACACATTCCTTACCGTCAATACAAACAATAAACAAGGGTATGTCCACATCATGGCTGTATTCAATACACAGGTTTTGTTGTGATAGAAAGTTTGCTCAGAGAATATTGATTCACTAATCACTGGCAGTTGGATGCAAACATCTGATAATAATGATATGTTATATTCAGAGTAAACCCATTACATTTTTCATTTAGCAGCAAGAGATCTTTTATATATGTTATCTCACAGACATGACAGCAAATACCACAGCCTTTGATATACCAGTCATGGTGCACCGACTGGTATGAGAAATAGCCCAATGGGCTCAACGACAGGGATTGATCCTAGACTGACCGAGCATCAAATGAGCGCTTTACCACTGGGCTACAACCTGTCCCACCAGGCAGCATAGCCCAGTGGTAGAGTGCCCGCCTGATGCCCGGTCGGTCTAGGATCGATCCCCATCAGCTAACCACTGAGTTTTTTCTCTCGACATAACCATATGTCCGACGCCGATATAATTGTAATTATAATGTGTTGAGTGCGTCGTTAAAAATAAAAAAAATAAAAAATAAGTCCTGTCCCTGAATGAACAGCACATA
This sequence comes from Dracogyra subfuscus, assembly GCA_016106625.1. Taxonomy (NCBI): domain Eukaryota; kingdom Metazoa; phylum Mollusca; class Gastropoda; order Neomphalida; family Peltospiridae; genus Dracogyra; species Dracogyra subfuscus. The sequence goes on from JAECMU010017725.1 coordinate 1,419, forward strand.
GATTAGTCTTTGATGTACCAGTCATGGGGCACTGGTTGAAACAGAAAAACAAATCAAATAATTTCAATGATTTATAGTTATTATCGTGCTTATATCCAATTAAGGTACAATCAATTTGTCATGGGCACACACACCTCAGCTATCTAAATTGTTTGTCCAGGACAGTGGGTTAGTTGTAGGTGCATAGTCGATGTAGTGGCCATTGAGTCGTTAAACTCGTTCTGGGTGGGTGGCGGTTCACGAGAGGTGAACCCAGCACCTAAAGCTGGTAAAAATTGGAATGTGTCCATCAAGGAGGTTTGATCCTATGATCCAAGCAAATTAAAATTTAACAAAGGACAATAACTTTTAAATTATTCGCAAGCAGAGTTAGTCTTCATAAGAATGAAAGAATGAATGAATAAATGAAAGAAAGTAAAGTTTGTTTGTTTTGTTTAACAACACCACTAGAGCACACTGATTTATTAATCATCAACTATTGGGTGTCAAACATTTGGTAATTTTGACAGTCTAAAAAAATAAACCCGCTACATTTTCCATTATTAGCAAGGGATCTTTTATATTCACTATCCCAAAGACAGGATATCACATACCACAGCCATTGATATGCCAGTTGTGCCCAACACAAATACAGACATTAACTTAGGTGCACCTGATATAATTACATTCACATCAACGTGTTCAGTTTGGTGTAAGCAGAATTTACTACCAGCTCTCTATTTTGAACTGAAATTGTAAAATTCTGTACTAATGGAATAACAGAACAAAGTCATGTAGTCAACAATTCTTTAAAAAAATCATCAAATAAAATATTTATTTCAATAACAACACAATAACACTATAACCTCCTGGTATAACAATACAGAGTTTCTTTCTTCAGATAAATATACTAGTAGACTGAAGTACAAATGAAAACAAGACTTAACAAAAGAATAACTTTTTTAATGTTTTAATTCATTAGTTGTGAAAGGTATTATATTGTACTTCAAAATATTAAATTACAGTACATCTTTACCTAGAGTGTACACCCTCATATGACAATAGTGTTAAAAACACCACTATGTTAGGTACACTTTATTTTGATTTTACCTATTGATTTTTTCTCTCAAAAGAAACCCATGTGCACCCCCTTATAAAATCATGCACATTTGTAAATTATTTAAAAGAATCATGGAGTTACCATTATTATAGCAATTGTATGACTCCAGGCTCCGTTTTCCAAATCTAAAACAGTAATATTCTTTAGTCCCATTTCATAATGCAAATCTCTGTGAATCTCTGCATATAACCAAACTGTACACACAAAATGACCACAAATGCATTAGCAATTGTTACATCCCATATTACAGGTAGACAAAATATATTCATCTCTGTGATCTTTTCACAGCCACAAATTGCTGAATGTTTCTCATTCTTTGTTAACAGTGTAGAGGATGAAAGGATTTTGGTTTTAAACAATCTAGAAAACATTACAGTGTTTCTGTAGGCTTTTCATTAACAAAGAGCAAGAGATACAGTTCTAGTGTAGCAGAAATATCTCTGAAAATTGATTTTTGTTTTGCTACCATAATTTGTGTGAGCTAGCTTCTCTATTGTTTGTCATAAATGAAGATGTTGCCATGCACAGGAATGTTGCGGTTACCAGAATGTCCTCTGCAAGCCAGAGTGAGACGTTCTCATCAGCATCTCATACTTTGTTCTCTTTTCCTTCCAAAAATTAATTTTTGCCACTATAAAGCATTTGGAAGCCTGTTCATTATTTTGGTGAATGTTCATTCTTTGTTAGCCCTTCTAAAACATTTTAACATGAACTGGAAAGTTCACATTAGCATCTGCTGTCCTTTTCACGTCTGCCCTTCTAACACATTTCAAAATGAACTAGAATGTTTACATTACTGTCAGGTGTTCTTTTCATGTCTTTCCTTTTAAAATGTTTCAACATGAACTGACAAGTCCACATTAGCGTCTGCTGTTCTTTTCACATCTGCCCTAATAAAACGGTTCAATATGAACGGGAAAGTCCACATTAGCGTCTGCTGTCCTTTTCGCGTTTGCCTTCTTTCATGGATTGCTTGCTGGCCTCTCTTCTCCTTTTTGTGATGGGGTTACGTGGGTCGAAGATCTCATACCTGTCAGCATCTGTCACATTGGCATCCAAAACTTTATGACTCTTGTCGACAAATCGCAGCTTGTGACACATCCTGCAAATACAGTCATATTTTTTATAATTGTATTCAGAGATGCAACCAGCCCAAAATAACTGGGGTGCAAATACTAAAAAATATCCAAAGAATGTTTTGTTTAATGAAATCACTAGAACATGTTTAACAACACTACTAGAGCATGTTTAGTGACACCATTGGAGCACATTCATGTATTAGGATCAGCACAGATTGACAAATCCGCTAGCCCGATGCTTGTGGCTAGTGGTTTTTAAGTTTGGGCTAGTGAGAAAGACAAAACCTCCCCACTCTCCTTATCACTTGATTGTGTTTGTGTCTTGTTTTTATCTTTTTCTCTCGGCTGAAATTTCATTTAACAAATTTGATTGTGACATTTGTCTTCAAATAATATCAACAATGCAATCAGTATATAATAATAATCCACTTGAACCATGCCTGCAAACTGCAGTAACATGCTATCTCTACATCGTCACAGTTACAGCATGCATTGTTTACTTTTCTCTTTCAAGTTTGTGGCACAGGAAATAAGTAATAACATGCGTGGTAGTTATCTTGCACATACATATTATGTTTTAGGCTAAAAATATGAATGATTGTGATTTACCAGGAAATATCATTTGGATCATCATCCCCTTCATTTAATACAGCTGACCTCTAGAACTAGAGTGACTTTAATTTACCAGGAAATATCATTAGGGTTATCACCCCCTTCATTTAATACAGCTGACCTCTAGAACAAGAGTGATTGTAATTTACCAGGAAATATCATTTAGGTTATCACCCCTTCATTTAATACAGGTGACCTCTAGAACAAGAGTGAATTTAATTTACCAGGAAATATCATTTGGGTTATCACCTCTTCATTTAATACAGGTGACCTCTAGAACAAGAGTGACTTTAACTTACCAAGAAATATCATTAGGATCATCATCCCCTTCATTTAATACAGCTGACTTCTAGAATATGAGTGACTTTAATTTACCAGGAAATATCATTAGGATTGTCACCTCCATTTATTTAAAACAGCTGACCTCTAGAAGAAGAGAGACTGTATTTTACCAGGAAATATCACTGGGATCATCATCCTCTTTATTTAATACAGCTGACTTCTAGAAGAGTGACTTTAATTTATCAGGAAATATCATTAGGATTGTCACCTCCATTATTTAAAACAGCTGATCTCTAGAACAAGAGTGACTAATTTACCAGGAAATATCATTAGGATTGTCACCTCCATTATTTAAAACAGCTGATCTCTAGAACAAGAGAGACTAATTTACCAGGAAATATCATTAAGATCATCACCTCCATTATTTAAAACAGCTGACCTCTAGAACATGAGAGACTAATTTACCAGGAAATATCATTAGGATCCTCCTCCTCTTCATTCTCTTCTTTGGTTTCCTCCTCCTCCTCCTCATCTGAATAGTTAGAGGCAAGTTTCTTAGCTGCACTTAGTTTAGCTTGGAACTTGGCCAGCAATTCTAGTGTAGCTGACTCGCGGCTCGAACCCTTTGGCTGTTGTTTTCGCAGTTCCTTGAACTTTTGTCGTTCCTGTTTATATTCCGCCAACATATCTACCTTGGGCATCTCATCTGAATAAAAAAAATCATGTTAATTTTATTGCCAAAGGATAAGGTGTCAGGAGGAAGGAAGAGAGAGAGAGAGAGAGAGAGAGAGAGAGAGAGAGAGAGAGAGAGAGAGAGAGAGAGAGAGAGAGAGAGAGAGAGAGAGAGAGAGGGGTACAGAAACATGATAAGAGAGGACAGCAAGACAGTAACACACAAACAATAGTATGGCATGATAACAACTTTATACAATCATGTAACTAGTCTCCTGTCAGTTCTGTTGTGGTTTATTAATATTCTGTGATGCTATATGCAGTAGACATTCTACCAATTTATCATCTATTACAATGTCAGAAGTAACTACTGAACACTCTCTGAAGTGGTCAGACTAAGCCCACAGCTAAAAGCAGATGGGAATGGCAGGTGTGTGGCACAGATAACCACAACAGACAAGTACATGTTGTGGTTGGACCGAGATGTTGAGGTGGACAATGAAAGAAGTTGAAAGATAGGAGGAGTTGCCAGATCGGGAAGAAATGAGATGGAATTCAAAGGAGTAAAATGAAAGGGAGCAGTGGGAAAATAAAATTTAAACAAAATCTATTACATGTGTTGCTGAAGCAAGATTTTAAATAAGAAGTTATTTACATTTAATATCATACCTAAATTAGTGTTTTCTTCAGAAGCTACATGTACATCTTTAGCTTGTTCTTCTTTCTCTGTCTTTTCCTTCTGTTTCTTGGCAACACTCAGTTCCTTTTGCAGTTTTCGTACTTCTGCTCGGAGTTCTTCACTGAAACATAATTATAAAATAGGAAACCATGTAACACATCATTCACATTAAATGTGTCAGACACTCCGACTCCTAATAGTGTACATAAAACAATTATGATATCAACATTAGAAATTCTGTTTTAATTTTAAAAGCTTATGCTGGTATTAACCCACTCCAATTGCCCTCTCCCTCCACCCCCCCTACCCCCCCATCAGTATTCTAATGAAAATGCTGATAATGTGAACAATACATTATAATATATTTTGGAATATATAAGGAAATGTTTTATTTAATGATGTACTCAACACATTTTATTTTCGGTTATATGGAAGGAAAGAAACAAAGAAATGTTTTATTTAACAATGCACTCAACACATTTTATTTACGGTTATATGGCGTCAAACACATGGTTAAGGACCACACATATTTTGAGAGAAAACCCACTGTCGCCACTTCATGGGCTACTCTTATGTAGATTAACAGCAAGAGATCTTTTATTTGTACTTCCCACAGGCGGGATAGCACAAACCATGGCCTTTGTTGAATCAATTATGGATCACTGGTTGGTGCAAGTGGTTTACACCTACCCATTGAGCCTTGTGGAGCACTCACTCAGGGTTTGGAGTCGGTATCTGGATTAAAAATCCCATGCCTCGACTTGGATCCGAACCCAGTACCTACCAGCCTGTAGACCGATGGCCTAACAACGACACCACCGAGGCCAGTTTATGGTTATATGGTGTCAGACATATGCTTAAGGACCACACAGAGTTTGAGAGAGGAAACCTGCTGTCGCCACTTCATGGACTACTATTTTCGATTAGCAGCAAGGGATCTTTTATATGCACCATCCCACAGACAGGATAACATATACCAGTCAGGGTTCACTGGTTGTGAGTGAGAAATAACCCAATGAGCCCCCTGACACGGCTCAATCCCAGACTGACACGGCTCAATCCCAGACTGACACGGCTCAATCCCAGACTGACACGGCTCAATCCCAGACTGACACACATCAAGCAAACATTTTACCACTGGGCTACGTCCAGCCCCCGGAATATATAAATTACCCATGTTGACACAATGATCGTATCACCCAAGAATTGGAAGTCTTTGGGTAACACTAAAATTCACCAAGAAATCTCAAATTAAATGTCTCTCCCTATCATAAAATGTTTTAGTGGACTGTGATGAACAGTCATAGGTACAACTAGAAACCAAGTTTCAATGACCCAGGACTTATACAGGGAACATTTTATTTTCAAAATCTTCATTAGCGATACTTCTAGTGAATTAAAAATTGATTAGGATCTACAGTTAAATTTTTCAAAACTATGTAGCAATCTCTGAAACTTGTGTAGTGAATCACAACACAATACTGAACACAATGCTCCCTGCTTATAGTTTGTAAAAAAAAACTGATCTAAAAGCAAATCTTTAACACAAACATTAATGTTGATGTTGAAATAATACTGATATCTCGCATGTTTACTTCGTAAAGGTGACAAAAAACCCCAGAAAAAGTCTGATGGTTTTTTTCATTTCTGTTAATACTTCAGGCAACATTTGGTTGAGATGAACTGGTGTAATCCTAAAAACTCTACCTCTATAATTACCTACGACTTAGAGACTTTTTATCCTCCACTTTCTTCTCCTCCACTTTTTCTGCCACATGTTTGGAATCAACATTCTTATCATGTCTATCACTGATCTTTTTTTCAACACTCTTTTTAGAGTCTGTCTTTTTTTCTTCAACTTTTTTAACATCTGTTTTTGACTCGGCAACATGCTTAGAATCAGACTTTTTATCTTCAGATGTTTGGGAACTTGTCTTTTTGTCTTCTGCTTTCTTCTCGTCTGACTTTTTGGTATCTGTTTTTTTGTCGTGCATCTTCTTTTCATCGTCTGAGGTCAATGTTTTATCTTTATCCTCCTTCTTTAGTTTCTTCTGAACCATTTCTTTAGAGATATCTTCCTGTTTGAATCAGAAATAACATTTTATTATATACCCTATATAGTTTTTCTATTATACACCCTGAAAAAAAAAAAAAAAAATGGAAACAAATTGGAGTGTTTTCTCTTTTATAGATACATCACATGTCCTCATAACTAGTACATATTCCCTACTGTTAGTAGACTGGTCCGAACATCCCAACAGCTAATGGTATGGCCTAAATTCTTCTACTGTGTACCTCTTCCTGTTCTGGTCACGTGACTGTAACTTCCTTCTCCCCCCCCCCCCCCCCCCCCCCCGAGTTTTGAACATAGAATTGACTTGAAAGCAAACTGTCCCATTATCTATTGATATGCCCTATTTTAAGCTTTCAGAAGTATTGAACTATCACTGTTTTATTTATATATTTATAATCAAAATACTGGTATGATCAAAATGAAATAAAACTTAATACCAAATTCTGTAGTCTTATTGTATATATGACATATACAAAAATGATTCGTGGCTTGGTATTTTATATACGTAATTTTATATTATTTGAAACCACTTAATACCGGACCCACAGTAACCAGAATTTCCTCAGTCAGATATTTTCCACGATCTCTGTTTAAATATCAGTACTGAACAGAAACTATCTAAACTGGATACCCTTTAAACAAGACATTTTACTTGGTTTCATGTGTGTCCAGTTAAAGGTCAATAACTTTTCTATCTTACGTCAACTTTGCTGGGTGTGTCCTCGTCATCTGATTTCTTCCTCTTCTTTGCATCAGTCTTCTTGTCTTCCTCTACCTCCATCTGAACCGCTGGAACTGAACTCAGTTTTGGGTCGTCAATCAGATCATGGCTGCTCTTACTCTTACCACGCATTGTCTGAAACACAGAGGTCAAGTGTAGGAAATACCATAAAAATAAGCTTTAAGCAATACATGTCTCTTACTGGGCCCTACATTCAAGTGCCATGACTCTGTAAAAAATGGGTAAATCGCCATGAAACTCAGAACTTGTTCTGTAATAGAACATGTTAAAGATATACAAAACATTTCAGCTCATTATCTTGAGGCACTGCAACAACAAAAAATCTGGAAAACAAATTTTCATATCTCCTCCGTACAAGGGCCATAACTATGGAAATCACTATGAAAGTCAAATCTGATCTGCAACAGTAAATGATAAGATATCTCCTCCGTACAAGGGCCATAACTATGGAAATCACTATGAAAGTCAAACCTAATCTGCAACAGTAAATGATAAGATATCTCCTCCGTACAAGGGCCATAACTATGGAAATCACTATGAAAGTCAAATCTGATCTGCAACAGTAAATGATAAGATATCTCCTCCGTACAAGGGCCATAACTATGGAAATCACTATGAAAGTCAAACCTGATCTGCAACAGTAAATGATAAGACTATGCACAAAATATCTGCTCAATATTTCAAACCATTATGAAACAAACATCCGGGATACTATATGTGGGACAGACAGACAGATACGAAACCTATAGTCCCCTTCAGTTGGACCAGTAGGGGACTAATTACTACAATGACACCTCTCAAAACCAGACCCTTGGTAAACTAGAATTTCTGCAAATTTGGACATTTTTCATCATAACTTAACACATTTGTTTACACTAAAATGTACTCCTCTAAACCAAAAAACACTCTAAACAAAACAACAGATGAATAATCTCTTCCTGATGTGTTTATTTAATGTAAAATGTATCCAGAAAACCAGATGACATAATTATTGATCATGATGGCAGACCTAATTAATCCAAAATATATCACCTCAAACAATTACATGATTAGAAACTCGGACATCAAATAAAAGCAAAGTATCTTTTATGTGCACTTTTTCATATATTTAATGACACCTCAGCAAATATTTTGCATCTGACAATGGTTATTGTGACATTTGTTGAAAAGTGAGACAGGAAGCATGTAGTAGACAGGGTAGTACATATCATGGACTCTGATATACTGGGACACTGGTTGAGATGGGAAAACACAGTCCATAGAGGATGATTATTGCTGCAACTAAACACACAGGTGAATACTTTTCTGGTTAACTGTGCTAAACCCTGTCTCAGATGAGATAAAAACCGGACGGGTTTACACAGGACAACTGATCCTTCAATCCATAATTTTTCACAGTCATTTTATAATTTTACGATCAAAATATTAAAATTTAACCTTTTATTGTTGCCAATATTAATGTATGTTAAGAATTCTCAGTTTAGAGTAAACTTAGCTGTAATAATCTACAAAATAAATTAAATTTTTTGAATAAAGTTATCAATTCCAATGCTATATTCATCTGGCTAATATTACAGAAGTTACTGTACTTTTGTTGCCATGTTTGTTTCTTGCTCATCCTCCTCTGCCTCTTCACCAAAAGACAAGAGACTAAAATTTCTGAAATGCACGAAAAAAGACATTTAAAATTAATAAGTCAGAACATAAGCTAATCATGTGATCTAGTAAACCAATGAAAGGGAAGAATTTAGTTTTTTTAAATGTCATTGATCTGCTATATTGTAAAATATTATAATTACAATGCATGGTCTAATACTGCATTTAAGTGTGTTCAGAAACTGATATTTCTGAGTTGTAAACTCGTAATTGGAACTTGCAACTATGATAATGCAGTTTCTTTTTCTAGTAATTAGCTGATTTGAAATGGAAATTGAATGGTGCACTGACTTTGTAGCCTTTGACTTGCTCTGAGTCTTCTTCACATTATCGGCAACCTTCTTGATCTTTTTTATGTCTCGTGGAACAATGTCATCAAACGGGTTAAACAAAATCTGAAAATACGAAATACCCAAAATCTGAAGATACGAAATCCCTAAAATATAACACAACAGATAATGCCTGTGGCCTTTACTGTTCAGACTCAATTATTTTCACATAAAATCTATAATGTAACAGGCAAAATGATGTTAAAAAAATATAATTAAATGAGAGTACTTGAGTCCTGTGAACACTTGAGTCTTGCTAGATTCGGCCTGTGCCCGAGTACTCAAATACTTGTGGTGATTCTAATACTGACTGAATTAGATCTTGCTCCTCTACAATAGCAAGTCATATTATGATCATAACATCAGTTAACACTTTAATTATATGGTGTGAACCTTTAAAACCTCAAAAACAGACAGCAAAACATCGAAATATGCTCATGTTTATTAAAAAATAGTTTTAAACTTTACTAATCATACAAAAAACCTGGATGTTCCTTAGATTATTTTAAGCAACATATTTTAATATAAAAAGTATTTTCATTAATATCCACATTAAAAATCAGTTATATTTAAAATAAACTGTGAGAAGTTGTAATATACAGTATTGTATATTTCAAAGGAACATAAAAAAGATTACCTCTGTTTTGACTATTTTATGTGGGTAAAGTGGTCTCTCATCATCGTTAGTTTCAACTTCTTGAAGTTTGAGCATGTTATACAATGTGTTTCCCACCACCTGAAACAAAGAGGTGATATTTTTAATGTATACACTCAGTTTCATCATTACATACATTATCAGTAAAGAAACATGGTCCGCAGACAGCTTTATCAAGCACTGAATGTCCTACACATCTGTCATAAAATGTTATAAAAGGCAAAAATAAAACTGTTCTGACAAATTATTCAAGGATGTAATACAAATATTGAGTGAAACCCTTCAACGCTCAGTAAACCAGAATTCCATCAGAACTGCAGATCTTGTATGCTAAATGTAAGAAGAGGCCAGTCCCAAACAGCTGTATTTGGAAATAAATATTGTTTAAATAAAAAAAACATTACTTAATAGAGCAGACTGTTCAAAATGGTTAGTTTAATCAGAAATCTGCCATTTATAGTATATAGAGGTTATTACCAGAGTGTTTTTCGGTATAGTCAATATCATATATTAGGAATAAAAATTGTATTATGCAAGCCTCTGGCGAGTACAATACATTACTTTTATTCCTAATATATGATATTGACGATACCGAAATACACGAGGGTAATAATCTCTATCATATAAACTCAAGCTTAATACAACATGTTTTTTAAAACTGTACACACAAGTTTGGAGAAAACTTGAGGTGTTTTCTCTTTTATTATACATTACCGATCCTCAAACAAAGTGCAATTTCCCCTCCACGGAGTGGTCTGGTCGAACATCCC
>JAECMU010017729.1:7805-19904 GCA_016106625.1 Dracogyra subfuscus
TCCCCGTCAGCTAACCATTGGGGGTTTTCTCGACATAACCATATGTCCGACGCCGATATAACCGTAATTATAATGTGTTGAGTGCGTCCTTAAAATATATTTTAAAGCATTACTAAGTAATTAAATATTTTCATACAGCAGATATTACTATCTGTACACCTCAGTGTGTGTCTGTGAGTATGTGTGTGCGTGTGTTATATAACTTGTTTCTCATAATCTTGTAATTGTTTTTGACGTTTATTGATTTTCAATAACTTGTCTTTTTTTCTTGTCTTTTTTCTACTTTCTTGTACTATTAATGCTACTGTCACTCTCTTTAAGAGGAATTATATGTATGTATGTATGTATGTATGTATGTATGTATAGGTATATATATAAGCGCCTAGGGCGTAACCAGCACGTCGCCGAGGTGGGTTTGAAACTTTCGCCGTCATTAAACAAGAATGTCATGCATGACATACCACCTTAATGCAGCCTGTCACATCCCAGCGTACAATTTCAGCTACGGGTGGCAGACGCTAAAGAAAACGCCATCTCCGGTACACATCACCGTACAATGGGGTGGACTGTATTGAAATGTCGTATCGGTCCACGTACTCATTGTAGTTAAATGCTAATATTTTCCCTTGAAGTACACTGCTCACACAAAACATTAAACAACGTAAATTCTCCCCACCCCTTCCCTCCATTAAAATCATCATTCCAAAGTTATAACGACTTACATTAACAAGAATACATATATCGTACACATGCCGGTGTCACGACACTCCAACATGTCAGTGACATTCATTGAACAAGAACAGACATCTAGTTCACTGTAGTTGCTTTTAAAATACATAAATACATAATGTCGATCAGTCATATAGTGTGTGTGTGTGTGTGTGTGTGTGTGTGTGTGTGTGTGTGTGTGTGTGTGTGTGTGTGTGTGTGTGTGTGATATATTGAAGGCCGAGGTATGTACTGTTCTGTCTATGTGCATTTCCGGTAGAAGTGTGGTGTCGGTGACAGCCAGTTTCCTCATTTTCTCTCTCTCTCTCTCTCTCTCTCTCTCTCTCTCTCTCTCTCTCTCATAGTACATGATACGGCATGAGTTCGACCCGTATCCCCAACACCTTCAATGCTTAAGAATGCTCGTGCTCGAGAATTCCGCCTCAAGTAGGTCCTATTTGTACCAGTCACGCTGTTCTGGGAACACACAAGACGTGGAGTGTTTATTCATGACATGGTTTTATTACACATTAGCTTTCACTCCATACACAGTATATATCGAACGTCTTACTTTCTACGCGATCTCGTGCTATATATATTCTTGAGCAAAATAAACTCGTACAATAAATAGGAAGCAAAAATAGCGTATGTGAGTCTCTCTCTCTCTCTCTCTCTCTCTCTCTCTCTCTCTCTCTCTCTCTCTCTCTCTCTCTCTCTCTCTCATAGTACATGATACGGCATGAGTTCGACCCGTATCCCCAACACCTTCAATGCTTAAGATTAGTTTTAGTGTTAGTGTTAGTCTTAAGAGCTTTGATATAGTGAGGGACGGGTAGAACTGTTTCCCATGATAAACCTAGACACATAATTTCAGCTATGTATCATTAGGCAATGCAAAAAAAAGGCTGGAAAACTTATTTTCACATCTTCTAAGTTCAAGGGTCAAAACTCTGTCATAAATGAGTAAATTCCATTAAAGTCAAACTTGATCTGTAACAGTAGACGATAAGGCTATACACGAAATCAATGTCAGCTCATTATCGCGATGCATTGTGAAAACAAACAGATACGTAAAACTATATGTGGGACATACGAACAGACAGACAGAGAGACAGACATACAGAGGGATGGAGATAAAACCTATAGTCCCCTCCGGTTGGACAGGTAGGAGACTAATAATATTATGATATATTAAAGAGACATTCCTGAGTTTGCTACATGGTAAGATGTTTTCGACTAATAAAATATTTCTACGATTAAACTTACATATTAAATATACTTTCTTGTTTACAATATCAGTGTTTGTATACTTAATGTTTTTCTGGTCGTCTTAATATTAGAAAGAAGCCCAAATTCGATTTTGTCTTCAAATAATTTCGTACGAACGAAAAAATATATTTTAGGAAATAAAATGAAATTTAACCTAGTACAAATATTAAAACGATAAGAAAGACGTTTAATATACAGCCACTAATATATTATGAAGAACAATTTATTTGATATCTAATTACAATCGTTAAAAAGTCTATGTTAGTTAATAACATCTTAATAAGTGCAGCAAACTCAGGAATGTCCCTTTAAAGCACTCACCTTCATGCTGCTCGATATATATGCAGTTGGAGAATCCTTCTTTACAGCCCTGCCACAGTCCGGTTTCCAGTACCGCACCTGTAGGCAGACTCGTGCGATACCACACGGGTGTTCCAAACCCGACCACGAAAATAACGAAACTGACCACAATTCCAATAGTTCCTATTTTATAAATGATCGGCGTTTGAGACCAGCGCGGCATGGTGAAGAGACGTCCAAAAACTCGGACCCGAGCGCGGTGTCCTCAGACGCGTTGTGTTTGCTTATTCTTTGGTAGATGGTATGCGAGGAGTATAATATGTCTTGTTGACGATACCGTGACCTACCTGTGCATACCTCGGTGTTACCTCCCTCCTATTAATACGCACAGTGTCATACAGCGGAACGGAGGTACGCAGTTCAATCCACCTGTTCCAGCGTACCCGATACAGGCTATCAAATGTCGTGAATCAGACGTTTATTTGAATAGTTTCTCAGTGCAGGCTTGTGCTACTTAAGTAAGGTAGAGATAACAGGGCGTGGCACGTCTCCTTTGTAACATAGCGGCTTTCAAGGCGTAAAATGTTAAGCAACGTGATCTTTGTAAAGTATAAATATTATATTTCTAATTTCCATAGTGCAAAATATGTATTAAAACTGTCTTAAAAATTATCTTAAAATTCCAAAGTTTCGTTTAAAATCTTTAAACTTCCACAGGGGAATAAAAAAAAGTATGAAACGAAGTTAAAAACAGACTGGCTATAAGTGAACAGAATATAAAACAACACAAGTTAAATAAACAAAGGGAATTAATCCGGTAAATTTATCATGATTGGGACTAATTTAAACAACAAAGCTACCCCAAGCCACTGGGATGATTTACATTTAATCCCTGTGGCTACTAGAGCACATTTATTAATAATCTGCTGTTGAGTGTCACCGGCCTCAGTGGCGTAGTGGCTAAGTCATCGGACTACAGGCTGGTAGGTACAGGGTTCGCAGCCCGGTACCGGCTCCAACCCAGAGCGAGTTCTTAAGGACTCCGTGGGTAGGTGTAAGGCCACTGTACCCTCTTATTTCTCACTAACCAACTAATAACTAACCCACTGTCCTGGACAGACAGTCCAGATAGCTGAGGTGTGTGCCCAGTACAGCGTGGTTGAACCTTAATTGGATATAAGTACGAAAATAAGTTGAAATGAAATGAATGAAAATGAAATGAATGTTGAGTGTCAAACATTTGCTAATTTCGACACATACGTTTAGAGTGGAAACCCACTACATGTTTCCATTATTAGCAAGATATTTTTAATATGTACCATTCCACAGACAGTACAGCACATACCACGGCCTTTGATATACTAGTCGTAGTGCATGGACGGGAACAAAATATAGTCCAATGGGTCCACCGACGGCGAAAAACATATTTTAGGAAATCAAATGCAATTTAACCCAGAACAAATATTAGAACGACCAGAAACATTTTTAATATACAACTGATATTTTTATGTAATTACAATCGTTAAAAAGTCTCTGTTAGTCGATAACATCTTAAAAAGTGCAGCAAACTCAGGAATGTCTTAAGCGAGCTCCTTACCACTGGACTTCGTCCCTCCCCATCAATGTTAATGGTTAAGTGGGGTTGTTATTTGACATACTTGGCAACCGATCAACACTGTTATTGATTTTACATGTTACGTCACGAGTTTGTAAAAAAAAATTTAATTTTTTTTTGGTTTGTTTAACGACGCACTCAACACATTTTAATTACGGATATATCGGCGTCGGACATATGGTTATGTCGAGAAAAAAAACCCAGTGGTCAGCTGACGGGGATCGATCCTAGACTGACCGCGCATCAGGCGGGCACTCTACCACTGGGCCATGCTGCCCGCTGAGTTTGTAAAGTGAAACAACATATTGTTTTTTCGTACGTACGAAATTATTTGAAGACAAAATCCAGTTTAGGCTTTTTACAAATGTTAAGACGACCAGAAACACATTGAATATACAGAAACTGATATTCTAAACAAGAAAATATATTTAATATGTAAGTTTAATCGTAGAAATATTTTATTAGTCGGACAAATCTTACAATGCAACACACTGAGGAATGTCCCTTTAACTACACGTCCCAAACTGCGTTTACCTAACGACAAAAACACGAATAAAATATTTACGGAAATAATATTCAAATTTTGTTTATCTACAATACGTGAAACAAAATAGATTGCAATCAATTAACGTGAAAAATCAACAATGTGGACGTAAAGCAAATATATTCTAGTAAAGAAAAAGTAAAACACTCTCCGGTAAACAAGAAAGAGTGCGCCGTTTCTAATTGCGTTCAGGCGCATGCGTTTGCAAAAAGTGTCGTAGCGCGCATGTGAGATTAGTCATTTTCCATTTTTAATGTAACTATATGAACAAAAATATGTGTCTTGACTACGCACATTGTCGAACACGTTGCTTAATATGTTTTTAAAAGGAAAAATTCTATTTGTCAAGCGTCGTGATCCGGTCCGCGTTTTATCAACACACATCGCTAACACTTGATGTCAATAATACTGATAGGCATTACGTTTATACCAGTGAATATTTTTTTATAAATATTTGTATTAACGAATTGATTCTTAATTAACACAATTTATAAACTTAAAATTATTTACAATTGTTGTAAATGGATTATAAAAACTATTCACTACAACAGAGGAACAAAAATGTAGCATACCTTTTGCAGATCGAATATAATAATTGAAAACAAATTATGACAACAGGGGTTTTAAAAATCTTAAAATGTTAATGCTTTGGCCTTGTTGATCTGGCACGTGTGAGATCATGTGATATGCATCGAATGTTAATTCATCTTTCTCCAGTTTAAATCGATATCTACGAGTCATGTGGACCTGATATCGGTCATTTTAAGGAATAAACAAAAACGACTTAGTAAAATTAATGGTTTTAAGAGTAAAGTTATGTGTTTAGATACTTACTTGTTTAACTGTATTGTTAATGAAAATGTTCCTGAACTGCGAAGAAAATCCTCTGAAATGAACGACATGCTCATGAAAACAAATCAGATGTTGATTGCGCGAAACGTGCTCGAGAAAACAAAGTGAACGGAGATGGAAGCATAACGCAGTTGGGGACGTTGACGATAGATATACAAAGTGTCATGGTGGGTTTTTTTAATAGCCATACACCTGTAGTTAATAAATTTGTATAATATACTTTTATAAGGAGCAGCTATTTGGTGGTCACTATGACACCTCAGCACATAGTAAGTACGGTTATTTAGCATAGAACATGTCTAGTTCGATACTGAAGAAAGTGGGGGAATCCGCTGCCGTCATATGGGCTACTCCTACAGAACAAGGAATGTTTTATATATATTTTGTCATAGACAAGGTAGTACATACCATGGCCTTAGGTGCATCCGTCGTGAGGCATTGGTTAGGGCGGGCAACAATAACAACAACAGTAATAATAATAATAATAATAATAATAATTATAATAATATTATAATAATAATAATAATCCCAGCAAAAACAAGAGGTTCCCAGCCGATAAGGCTTGAGAACAACAAGACCTATACCCCCATGACTGGTATGTTAAACGGTGTGGTGTGTTCTTCCCTATGCGTGGCATATACTATACAGAACATACTTGGTAATAGTAGCCTATGTTACCATATATGACGTCATATATCACTATCAAGGCCAAATGTCTTATTAACCATATGTTATATCTGTCGTTTTAGCCCGTGTGCCAAATGTTTAACATCTTATTTGCCGAGTTACTGTTGCAGCCATTCCCAGGTTACATTTATTTTAATGTGTTAGTTAGTAGGTCTGCCCTTCTGTTTTATATTTACACCTGTTGTCATCCTGGCTGATGCCCTAGGACCGGTTGGTCAAAGATACTTAAATTATCCTTGATTGGTTTAATATTTTCATTTTTTAATTAACAAATGCATAGTAAACTTAGATTTCATTATGTATGGATACTATTGGTTGTTCTAAATTAGGTTTCAACATTATGTCCTCAATTATTATTTGTATTTATTCAGTCCTTGATTTTGAAATCCCCTGCGCGTGGTGTAACCTCACCGTGGTGCAGGGGTGCAACATTTTCTTTGAGAATAGCCAATACAGCACAAAATTGAAGTTTTGAGTAAAATTCAGTATCCGTAAAAATCTGTGATATTTGTGTTTTTGTTTGAACCTTGAAATTTTATACTGATGTTGATAATCACTTTATTTATTTGCATTACCATAGTTTGACATCCAATAGCCGATGTATTTTTCGTGCTGGGGTGTCGTTAAACATTCATTCATTCATTTTGAAAAATTCTGTTGACCATTACTTAAGCTAACCTTTGAACAACCGGCCCGTGGGCTACAAAACGTTTTCCGAGGTATAGCTAAAGCCTATATTTTCCTTTTCTGTTCATTGGGATATTATGGTTGTTTCTGTAGTAGCAGGTGTTAGTTCTAACTGTTATACGCATCGCTTCAAACAACATATACATCGTAGATATAAATACTATAACATCTTATTGTTATTCTTCTTCTCGTTCCTTCTTGTAATGATATCACAGGGAGATGTTTGCTGCCAGGATGAATCTCACAGTGACACGGAGGGATTCCTGGTCTCCATAAAGGTTTTCCTCTGTGTTTTTCGGTGTTGACCAGTGAGACCTTGAGGGGAGGGTCAAGCTGCTAATTTTCGAGATGACAGGAAGCGTCATTGACAACTGGGTTCAGATCACAGTTATCTTCCAATTTGGTTGTCCGGACATTTGTCCGCGTAAGTAGTCTGCTGTTTGACTGTGATTCTTTCATGGCAGACAGTACAGAAGTGGCAACTATTTGACTGAAGTTGACAGGGGAAAGCATGTAGTTTGTAAACATGTGTAACTTGTTGACATTGAAGATTTGTTTGTGGTAATTCCGACCCATGCAAAAGAAGTGCTTTTTGTGTAAAATGGGTGTACTCCGGCCAGGTTTAGAGGGTGTGTTTGTTTAAATCAATATCCTGGGAGAAAGAGCTGGACAACAGGGGTTGTCTTTTTTCAAGGTACGTTTTCCTCGGGATGGCAAAGGTACATACAAAAATTCATTGGCCTGCTGATATTAATAAAAATGTTATAGCCACTAACGTTACATAGAAACATATAGCGTAATTAATTATGGTATGTGGTCACCTCCAGTCACACTAAAAACAGTATGGAAGGTTATTTGTATGGCGATTTACAAATGTCTCAAGCAAGAGAGTACCCGATACCTTCAAACTAGTTCAAATCTATTAGTTCGAATCTTTAGACAGACAGCATTTTATGACAACATTTTATGACAAGTCCTGTCACATGTCACAAATTTCACTTAAATTTTGACCCAGACGAAATTCTTTTTGTTAAGCATCTACCTTCGCAGAGGGACTGGTTGATAGACAACAGAGTACACCCAACAGATATAAAAATAAACACGCCAACGCCAATATGCTAATGTTTAATTTATTTTATAAAAAAAATATCAAACACTAGAATTGTCACCATGTTAAACGTATAAACATTGTGTACATAAAACGTAACAAATATATGAACAATTCAAATATGTTATACAACATTAGAGAGTAACGATTATTTAAGGTTAATTGGCCATAAATATAACATGATATATTACACACATACAAACATTAAAATATAATGTTTTCATTGTTAATAAATTATACAACTTGAAAACAAACAATGCTTTATATCACTGATGGAGATAGAAGGCAATTGTTCTGGATTAAAAACAAACAGAAATTAAATAGGTTATTTTAAAAACATATCTTTGGTTCAACGAGTTTAAATAATTTTAAACACACACAAAATCACAATGGCAACAACATTCATTACACAATCAAACATATGATGGGTGTAGCTGGAAGGTAGCTGTACTGGAGTTTAAATAAATTTACTGGAGTTTAAATAAATTTAAACACAAGATTGGGTTTACTTTCAAATTGTGATGTACCAGTGAAAGATCATCATTACCAAGCATTTATTGGTTTGATGATCGATCATAAAAATCCATTCTCGGTGGTGTGGGAAAATGGTAACTATAATATTATTGTTCCTCCAGGTTAGATGATGGAATTGATGTAAAGATGTTCAAGTTCAAGTTCTTTATTTGCCTTGAGTTTTACAACTTATCAGCTGGATACATAAACATTATAACAAACAGAAATATACAATATATACATGTACAGAACAATGGTGGGTGTGGTTTACTATATTTTCAGTAAAACAGATATAATATTTAACAACACAGTTATATTTCAATCTTTAACATTTTTAATACTGCTCCTGCAGTACCTGATCTCTAATTTTATTCGCATATACTAAATATATTCATAAATTATTTAGTTCCTTGTTGTTTCCTGTGGTTAATAACTGTATAAAACTATAAAAGCTTGGCCGCTTATAATAATACAATTTTCTACGAATATTTTTGTATCGTGGGCATTCATTTATAAAATGATATTCGTCTTCTATAACATTAGCATTGCATAGTGTACATATTCTTTCTGACCTTTCTGTGTTTTGATACCTACCAGATTCCACATTTAATTTATGCGCGCATATTCTAATTTTACATATTTCCTAGCGAGTTTCCATTGGCAATCTTAAATAAGTTTGTAATTTAAATTCATTTAGTAAATGTTGATATAAAAGTCCTTTAGGTGTTGACGTTGCTCTGCTTTAACATAATTGTTTGAATGTATCTAGTATCCTTTCTTTGATAATAATATAGGTGCTGTCGGCAACATATGATAAAATCCAAAATTAGTTTAGCCCAATTTTATTCAGTTTCTGTCTAATGTTCAGCAACCAGTTATCATTACGTTGTACCAGTTCTTCATAAATACCCCTTAAGATACAATTACTAGTGTTTCGTAGTTTTATCCAGTATTTAAAAATTCTCAATTTTCGTGTAATTTCTAGTGGAAACCGTCCAAGTTCACTATAAACAAATCCGTTGCATGTTCCTTTTCTTACACCTAATAATCTTTTGCAGAACTGTAAATGGACTTTTTCAACGTCATGATCCGAGGGAAAACCCCAAACTTCACAACCATATCTAAGGATAGAATTAATATATGTGTCAAAAACTGAAAGCATTGTTTCAATAGTGAAATTTTTTTAATATTACATACATTTAGTATCGAGAACAATGTTTAGCAACCTTGTTCTGCAAATCGTTTCGATGTGGATGTTTAACCCGTATTCGAAAGTTGATATGTTGGTGCAAATCGATTATAACCGATAATCGAAGATGAAATTCCAAAAATTATAAATGATATATCTTTGGTATAACGGGTTGAAATAATAATTTTGAAGTACACGCAATATCACAATAAAGAAAAATATATTTCAAAAATAAATTTCTAAATCTTAATTAAATCGAGCATTTGTTTATTACTTATTATTTTGTTGTAACATTCTTATGACTAAATAAATCTCTATTAACATAATTAGCGTGCGAGTGCGAATATTTTATACATGCTCATATAACACTAGAGTTTCGAGCATGATCGTCCCGGGGCCGGTCTCTAGATAGCCCGGGGCTTGTCCCGGGACAGACAAAAATTAAGCGGACAATTTTGAAATTTACATCCAAATTAATATAATTAATAAAGAAAATTCTATTCATTAAATTTGGTCGCTAGATTAGACCGGGTGGTAAAATATAAATTAGATACGATCAGATTGTAGGATTCAAACACCTTCGGCGATGGCTCTATATATTGTGCTCGAGTCCGCCCCTATTACAAATGTTTACTTAAAGAGACATTCCCGAGTTTGCTGCATTGTAAGCAATTTCCGACTAATAAAATAATTCTACGATTAAACTTACATATTAAATACATTTTCTTGTTTAGAATATCAGTGTCTGTATATTCAATGTGTTTCTGGTCGTCTTAATATTTGTAAGAAGCCCAAACTGGATTTCGTCTTCAAATAATTTCGTACGTACGAATAAATATTTTTTAAGAAATAAAATGAAAATGAACTTATTACAAATATTAGAACGTTCAGAAACACGTTTAATATACAGCCACTAATATTCTAAACAAGAAAATATATTTAATATGTAAGTTTAATCGTAGAAATATTTTATTAATCGATAACATCTTAAAATATTGCAGCAAACTCAGGAATGTCCCTTTAAGTATATATTCGTCCTATTTGTTTTTATAGATCAGAAAAAAGTCAAAAGGATTGCAGGACAGGTAGAGCCTATACGTATTCGTGCTCTGATTGTTGTTAGGCCATCGGCCAACAAGCTGGCAGGTACTTGGTTCGGATCCAAGTCGAGGCATGGAATTTTTAATCCAGATACCGACTCCAAACCCTGAGTGAGTGCTCCGCAAGGCTCAGTGGGTAGGTGTAAAGCACTTGCACCAACTAGTGATCCGTAACTGGTTCAACAAAGGCCATGGTTTGTGTATCCTGCCTGTGGGAAGCGCAAATAAAATATCCCTTGCTGCTAATCGGAAAGAGTAGCCCATGAAGTGGCGACAGCGGGTTTTCTCTCAAAATCTGTGTGGTCTTTAACCATATGTCTGACGCCATATAACCGTAAATAAAATGTTTTGAGTGCGTCGTTTTTTTATAGTTTTTTGTTTTTGTTTTTTTGTTTAACGACACCATTAGAGCACCATGTATATGATGTATTAATCAACGGCTATTGGCTGTCAAACATTTGGTCTTTTTAACACAGTCAGAGAGAGAAAACCAGCTACATTTTGTTTCCATTAGTAACAATGGATCTTTTATATGCATCATCCCACAGACAAGATAACACATACCACGGCATTGATATACCAGTCGTAGTGCACTGGCTGGAATAAGAAATAACCCAAATGGACCCACCGATGAGGATCGAACCGAAACCGCAGGTGTGTGGGGTTTTTTTTTATGTGAACATAGTCACAGATAGGGCACGGTGGATATATGACAGACAGAGAAAGTTGACAAGTATGAGAATATGGCATCTGATATTGGTGTCCAGTTGTGTGCAACGATGTGTGGCGAGTTACAGACCTTATGGGAACCAATATACACCTATCCACACTGAATTTAACTCCTATTCGGTCAATTAAATTTTTGTTCAGATGGAGGGTGGCCGAAGGCTGTTGACGGCTGCTGTGAATAACCTCCAGGGGGCACTTGCATCTGCCAGTATTCCGGTGGTGGCTGCTGCTGCTGCTGCTGCTGCTGCTGTTGTAGTTGTCCTGGTGCTAGTATCACACCAGGCGGCTGATTGCCAACTGTTGCTGTATTATGCTGTGTGTTGTAGTATACCATCGTCTGACCAGGTACCGGAGGCGCGACGCCGCTGTGGTACACAAACGGCCCCTGCTGCTGCTGCTGCTGTCCCGCCACGGGGTGCACAATGTGACCTCTGATTCCCGCACTCTTCATGGTTGCGGCGACGATTATTGCAGCTATGATGGACATCACGGAGCCCATGGTGTTGAGTGCGAAGGACCACGACAAGCCGATTGATGCCGCACCAAACGCCGACATCAGATAGGCGCCGCCGACACCGTACATAGCGTCGCCAACACACCCCAGGATGCCTACAATGTAGTATAGGTAGCAGTAATATAGAGTAGCAGCAAAAGTAGTAGTGATTTTAGTGGTGGTAGTGGTAGTAGTAATGGTAATAGTAGTAGTACTTGTGGTAGTAGTAGTGCTTGTGGTGGTAATAGTAGTACTAGTAGTAGTGGTGGTGGTGGTGGTGGTGGTGGTGGTGGTGGTGGCGGCGG
>JAECMU010017735.1:0-10503 GCA_016106625.1 Dracogyra subfuscus
CAATATAATTTAAGTAAAGTATGATTTCAGTTATCAAAAAACGCCTCTAATAGTCAAAACTATAACTTAGTGTTTAAAAACTAGGGTATGTCCCTTTAAAACATACTCGTGACGATTTCACTATATATATATACTCTTCAAAAGAAAAGTAGGGGAACTCTACTAACGATTTACAGTTGCCAGAATCGTAAGGTATATTCGCCGTGGGTAATGGTTATTATGGCCACGTGTCCGGCTTAACTTTTGAAAAGTACACTTGGCAATTACGCTGATTCAGGACTTTCTAGCGTTAAGATCACCTAAAGGACATAATATAGGTATTCAAAAGGTGGTCTTAGCGCTATGACTGTGTCGTGGAACAAGGCGCGGAACACAAATAAGACTAGCAGTGACGACGTTTAAATGGACATTCCTACGTTTGCTGCAATATTTAAGATGTTATCCATTGACAGAGTCTTTTTGACGACCGTAATTGCATATCAATTATATTTTTTCTGCACAAAATATTTGTCGCTGTCTGTTAAACGTGTTTCTGCTCGTTCTAATAGTTGTACTAGGTTAAATCTCATTGTATTTCCTAAAATATAAAAAATTTCGTACGTACGAAATTATTTCAAGACCAAATCCAGTTTGGGATTCTAACAAATATCAAGAATACCAGAAACATATTGAATATACAGACATTAATATTCTTAACAAGAAAATATATTTAATATGTAAGTTTAATATTTAAGTTTAATCGTAGAAATACAATTGAGCAAACTCAGGAATGTTCCTTTAAGTTTCAGGGTAATTTGAGAAACATGAAAAATTCATAAATAAATTTAATTAATTAATGTTCATAGTGAAATACTCGTAAATGACATCTCTGTAATTCAAATTCAGTTATTAATAAGTACTATATAGAAATAATATTTCCATATGCTTATGACACCCAATAGCCGATATGTGTTTTTGTGCTGGGTTGTCGTTATACAAACATTCATTTATTCATTCATTATTAAGTACTATACATCAGTTTAAAATGACTTTATTTGTCATCTTATAGATCTTAAGAACCATTTGTTTCACTGAATTAGCGCGTGTCAAAACATTTTTAATTTGTTTACGTTTCCTATAAAACATTAAAAAAATGCAGATACGAGTTTTATTTTTTCAACGACGATATACATGTTCACATAACACGGCTTTTGGTATACCAGTCGTGGTGCACTGGATGGAACGAGAAATAGCACAATGGCCCACAGACGGGTATCGATCCAAAACCGACCACACTTTTTTCGTTTAGCAAAAACAACAACACCACCAACAACAAAAACAACAGCAGTAATTAAATAAAAAAAAATTAAATTGTATTTAAAACAAAACACGAAAAAAACCCACAAAATTGTTTTAAAAGTTTAACCACTAATGTGCAACTTTATGGTTTTCGTTGACATTCCTTTATCACACACACACACACACACACACACACACACACACACACACACACACACACACACGAACGCACGCACACAAACAATAACACACATACCCACACACACTTTTGAAGCCAGATTGACGCCCATGACCGCATATCAAACGAGCATCTTACCAATGGGCCACTTTTCGCCCCCTACAATAGAAAAAGTCTGAAAATTGACACTGATACTTAACACATGTTTTCACACTGTCATAGATCGATTTTATAATATTATACAGTTTGCCGGTAACACCGGAACGTGCTATCACAGGTTTTTTGTATAATCTACAAAACAACACTTTTGTTCTTTCTCGCCAGCATTTTCATTATAAAAGTGAAATGAAAACAATAGAATCCCTTGTGTCGTAGCGTGGTTTAATACCAATCGGGGCATCTGATATAGTATGTAGTATTATGTGACCATGTACATAATCTGCAATCTGTTATTGAACAGTTGTTAGATTTTTTCCCTAATGGGCTAACAAATGTATTACCTCTGTAATTATTTATATTATTTGTATCACCTTTCCTATACAGAGGAATTACGATACCTTGAAACCATCTCAGTGGGAATATACCACAACATTAAACAGTCGAAACAACAGAGGAATAGAAATGTGTTGAAACCTTGTTTAACGACGCACTCAACACATTATAGTTACGGTTATATCGGCGTCGGACATATGGTTATGTCGAGAAAAAAAACCAGTGGTTACCTGACGGGGATCGATCCTAGACCGACCGCGCATCAGGCGGGTGTTGAACCCTAACAACATATTCATTGAGTAAATATTTTTTTCCAGGAGATGTTCCTGATTTTAAAGGGACATTCCTGAGTTTTCTGCATTGTAAGATATTTCCGAATAATAAAAAAATTCTACGATTAAACATGCATATTAAATATATATGTTTTGTTTAGAATATCAGTATCTATATATTTAATGTGTTTTTGGTCGTCTTAATATTTGTAAGAAGCCCAAACTGGATTTTGTCTCCAAACAATTTCGTACGCACGAAAACATATTCCGGACATAAAATGAAAATTAACCTAGTACAAATATTAGAACGATCAGAAACACGTTTAATATACAGCCACTAATATTCTAAACAAGAAAACATATTTAATATGTAAGATTAATCATATAAATATTGTATTAGTCGATAACATCTTAAAACATTGCAGCAAACACAGGAATGTCCCTTTAAGTCCTTAACTGAATTCTGAATGTCTTTCTCATTGTGTTCTTCTACTGCATCCGGACGGACGTCTGTGTTGTTACTCAAACCTTTAAATTGCTTTTTAAAAATCATTCTTAGACAGAATAGATTTCAGTATACATTTGCGCTTTTTAAATAAACTAAACTAAAAACGTCTAGGATCACTGTTTCTAAGGTAACCAATTGTATTGCCTTCAAACCTTCTCTTAAGTTCGGGGCGAGACGTAATCCAGTGGTAAAGCGTCAGCTTGTTGCGCGGTCGGTTTGGGATCGATCCCCGTCGGTGGGCCTATTGGGCTATTTCTCGCTCAAGCCAGTGCACCACGACTGGTACATCAACGATCGTGGTATGTGCTATCCTGTCTATGGGATGATGCATATAAAAAATCCCTTGCTGCTAATCGAAAAGAGTAGCCCACGAAGTGGTGACAGCTGGTTTCCTCGCTCATTATTAGTGTGGTCCTTAACCATAAGACTGACAGTAGTAAAACAATGTGTTGAGTGCGTCGTTAAACATTTCCTTCATTCTCTTAAGTTCATGGCGTTTGTATAGTATTGGTTACTCTGCATTCAGTATTAAAAGGACATTCCTGAGTTTTCTGCACTGTAAGATGTTTCCGACTAATACAATATTTCTACGATTAAACTTACATATTAAATATATTTTC
Organism: Dracogyra subfuscus; assembly: GCA_016106625.1. Taxonomy (NCBI): domain Eukaryota; kingdom Metazoa; phylum Mollusca; class Gastropoda; order Neomphalida; family Peltospiridae; genus Dracogyra; species Dracogyra subfuscus. The sequence goes on from JAECMU010017735.1 coordinate 3,349, forward strand.
TTGTTTAGAATATCAGTGTCTATATATATTCAATGTGTTTCTGGTCGTTTTAGTATTTGTAAGAAGCCGAAACTGGATTCTGTCTTCAAATAATTTCGTACGTACGAAAAAAAACTATATTTTAGGAAATACTATGAAATGTAACCTAGTACAAATATTAGAACGGTAAGAAACACGTTTAATATAGAGCCACTAATATTTTATGTTGAAAAATATATTTGATATGCCATTACAATCGTTAAAAAGTCGCTGTTAGTCGATAACATCTTAAAATGTGCAGCGTGATCGATTTCATGATTATAAGTATTGATCACTAGATTGTGTTTTCGACAAAGAACCACTAGTAAATGTTCACTGCGATAGCCATACGCATAATCAATTTGCGATCAGAAACTTTAAAGGGACATTCCGGAGTTTGCTGCAATGTTATAAGATGTTATCGACTAATACAATATTTAACGACCGCCGGTAGTAGGGGGGCATAATAGGTGGTTACAAGTGCCTCTTAACAATGCCAGAAAGTAGCTACTGAACACTCCCCAAAGTGGTCAGGCTAAGCCCACAGCTAAACACTGATGGGGAATGGCAGGTGTGTGGTACAGATAGCTACTCGAGACAAGCAACTGTCGCGGTTGGAGAGACAAGGACTGGGATGTGGAGGTGGACAGCGAAAGAAGTTTAAAGATAGGAGGAGTTGACAGATCGGGAAGAAATGAGATATAATTCAAACGAGAGAAAGGAAAGGGGTCATTGGGGAAAAAATGTATACGATTAATCTTACGTATTAAATATATTTTCTTGTTCATAATATTTGTGGCTGTATAAAAAACGTGTTTCTGATCATTCTAATATTTGTACTAATTCAATTTTCATTTTATTTCCTGAACAATATTTTTTCGTACGTACGAAATTATTGTTATTATTATTATTATTATTATTATTACTATAGTGTTTTGGCATGTATCGCGAATTATGTATAATTTATATTGGTACGGCACTTCTATGCATCTGACAGGTGAAATATCTTGAAATTATATCTTTAATTTCCACTGCAAAAAAAGGTTTCAAAACATTGAATTAATCTGAAGCCTACTTTCGGAGAATAGGTATTTTCAAAGGTTATGACCGCCTCAGTGGCGTCGTGGTTTAACGATCGGTCTATAGGATGGTAGATACTGGGTTCGGATCCTAGTCGAGGCATGGTATTTTTTAATCCAGATACCAACTCCATACACCTGATGCTCAATGGGTAGATGTAACCACTTGCACCGACCAGGGATCCATAGCTGGTTCGACAAAGGTCATGGTACGTGCTATCCTGCTTGTGGGAAGCGATAATAATTAAAAGATACCTTGCTGCCTGTGTAGCGACAACGGGTTTTCTATAAATAATTAAAAAAAAACACACAAAAAAACACACCAAAAAACCCCAATACTAATAATAATACTACTACTAATAATAATAATGGAAAAACAGTGTCAGAATGACTAGATTTTTACGTACAATAGCCGACGATAAGATAAACAACAAATCAATATGCTCTAGTGTCGTCGTTAAATAAAACAAACTTTCCAAAACTGACACAGGCTGCTTTAGGCAATTTTAAAAATTAGTATTAGTATTATTATTATTTGTAGTAGTAGTAGTAGTAGTAGTAGTAGTAGTAGTAGTAGTAGTAGTCGGCTATTGGATGTCACCTATTTAGAAATTCTGACACATACTAATCAGAAGAAACCTGCAACATTTGTTTCTAATGCATCAAGGGAACTTTTATAGACACGTTCTCACAAACAGAGTAGCACATGCCACGGCCTTTGCCCACTTACTCGTGATGCCCTGGTTGAAACGACAAAACACCCAGCAACAACAACAACAACAACAACAACAACAACAACAAAAACCAACAACAACAAACAAACAAGAAGAACAACTCCTCAATTGAATGGATCCACCGAGGTGGTTCGATCCTGCAATTAAATGTATTTAATATTTACGTTTAATCGTAGAAATATTTTATTCTGGGGAAACATCTTACAATGCAGCAAAATCAGGAGTGTCCCTTTAACCATCAACTGAATGCCAAATATATTTGCCAATTCCATATTCTATATTTATCATAAATATTACCATTTCAGAAATTGATTGTGGGGAGCCTCCCGTTGTTGCAAATGCCACCAATCTTAGGAATGGGACAACGTTTAATTCAGTATCCAGATACAGTTGTGACGTTGGTTACGTCATGTCTAACGGAACCATGACGTCAGCTACGTGTGAATCGACTGGACAATGGACGTCAGTGAACATGTCATGTATTGGTAAGGGTGTTAGGTTATTATTAACATTCAGGGGGTTTCGAATATGATCGATGTGAACCCTTGTTCTAGTTTGTGTTTACACTACGAGAAACTCCATATGCATAAATCTGTATGTTTCAGTTGTGAAAGTGAACCATTTGCTTCAGCATACGCCTCTGATATTATTATTATTATTATTATTATTATTATTATTATTATTACTATAGTGTATTGGCATGTATCGCGAATTATGTATAATTTGTATTGGTACGACACTTCTATGCATCTGACAGGTGAAATATCTTGAAATTATATCTTTAATTTCCACTGCAAAAAAGGATTCAAAATACTGAATTAATCTGAAGCCTACTTTCGGAGAATAGGGATTTTCAAAGGTTATGACCGCCTCAGTATTACCCATTGTCAGTATTTATCATTTTATCGCAGATTTGTTTTACAGTATTCTTGTTAAAAAGGTTATGAAACTGATAACAAGAGGCAGATTTGCCTCATCATAGCTGTGACGTACGTATAGATTTTCACGTAAGACAAGACTTCCACCATGGAAACTATTATTAAAAAGAATTAAAAGGACATACCCTAGTTTCAATCCGTGAAACAAATAAGATTTAGTTTAGTTAATCTACAAACCTGTAACACATTTGGATTAAGTTACAATTGAGCGAAACATGAGTCTGTGTATTAGAAATGGTGAAATACCCTCTAAAATAGACTACAATTTGACTCCAAAATTGTTACTTTTGAGACGAACGTGCGTTTTTAAAATCATGAGAAATATAATTTGTGCTATTAAAGGGACATTCCCGAGTTTGCTGCAATGTTTTAAGATGTTTTCAACTAATAAAATATTTCTACGATTAAAGTTACATATTAAATATATTTTCTTGTTTAGAATATTAGTGGATGTATACTAAACGTGTTTCTGATATTTGTACTAGATTAATGTTCATTTTATTTCCTAGACAAACTTTTTTTCGTACGTACGACATTTTATTACTCCAGCGGGCACTCAGAATCGGGGAAATATAAATCATAATTTCCCTAGGGACTTATTATGTATTGGTCTAGCAAACAATACTATTTGACAATTTGACGCTTACAAACCAATGGCTTTGTCGGTACTAAATATGACGTCATCACGATTTTGACAAAAACACACAATGACGTCATGTAGTTCAAAGAGTTTGCGTTTACGGCTCTTAAATTGTCATTTTAATGCAATTCATTATAGATTTTTAAGCAGAATAAAGAGAACTTGTGTTTTTGAAAATGATATATGAACGTGTTTAAAATATAACGTTATAATAATTCTCAGAACAGTGCATAAAGTTGTTTACATCGTTTATATACAGATCGGCCTTCGTGCATGTGCGTGGAAAATAAAGGTTTTTAGAGAAACAAATAGCTGAGGTAATAAATAGAATAACAAACTCGGTACCAGTTATTATCAAATTTATGTCCCTCGTGAACTAATTTTAACTTGTCACTCGCTAAAGCTCGTGACAACTGAACATTATTTCACTCGGGACATAAATTTGATAACTGAAAACTCGTTTATTATCCTCTATATATGATTTTTTTTTTTTTAACGACGCACTCAACACATTATAAATACGGTTATATCGGCGTCGGACATATGGTTATGTCGAGAGAAAAAAACAGTGGTTAGCTGATGGGGATCGATCCTAGACCAACCGCGCATCAGGTGGGCACTGTACCACTGGCCTAAGCTGCCCGCTAAATTTTATGAAGACGAAATCCAGTTTGGGCTTCTTACAAATATTAAGACACTGATATTCTAGACAAGAAAATATAATATTATTATTATTATTATTATTATTACTATAGTGTATTGGCATGTATCGCGAATTATGTATAATTTATATTGGTACGGCACTTCTATGTATCTGACAGGTGAAATATCTTGAAATTATATCTTTAATTTCCACTGCAAAAAAAAAAAGGTTTCAAAATACTGAATCAATCTGAAGCCTACTTTCGAAGAATAGGGATTTTCAAAGGTTATGACCGGCTCAGTGGCGACGTGGTTTAACGATCGGTCTATACGACGGTAGATACTGGGTTCGGATCCTATTCGAGGCATGGTATTTTTTAATCCAGATACCAACTCCATACACCTGAAGCTCAATGGGTAGATGTAACTACTTGCACCGACCAGTGATCCATAGCTGGTTCAACAAAGATCATGGTACGTACTATCCTGCCAGTGGGAAGCGATAATAATTAAAAGATCCCTTGCTGCCTGTGTGGCGACAACGAGTTTTCTCAACAACAACAAAAAATAATAATAATAAAAAAAAAATAAAAAAAAATAATAATAATAATAATAATATATAATTTAAGAAAAAACAGTGTCAGAATGACTAGATGTTTTACGTACAATATCCGATGATAAGATAAACAACAAATCAATATGCTCTAGTGTCGTCGTTAAATAAAACAAACTTTCCAAAGGTGACACAGGCTGTTTCAGGCAATTTTTTAAATTATTAGTAGTAGTATTATGTGTAGTAGTAGTAGTAGTAGTAGTAGTAGTAGTAGTAGTCGGCGTCGGCTATTGGATGTCACATATTTAGAAAATCTGACACATACTAATCAGAAGAAACCTGCAGCATTTGTTTCTAATGCATCAAGGGAACTTTTTATAGACACGTTCTCTCAAACAGAGTAGCACATGCCACGTCCTTTGACCACTTACTTGTGATGCCCTGTTTGGAACGACAAAAAACAACAACAACAACAAAAACAAACAAAACAACAACAAACAAACAAGAAGAACACCTCCTCAATTGAATGGATCCACCGAGGTGGTTCGATCCTGCAATTAAATATATTTAATATTTAAGTTTAATCGTAGAAATATTTTATTATGGGGAAACATCTTACAATGCAGCAAAGTCAGGAGTGTCCCTTTAACCATCAACTGAATGCCAAATATATATTTGCCAATTCCAGATTCTATATTTATCATAAATATTACCATTTCAGAAATTGATTGTGGGGAGCCTCCCGTTGTTGCAAATGCCACCAATCTTAGGAATGGGACAAAGTTTAATTCAGTATCCAAATACAGTTGTGACGTTGGTTACGTCATGTCTAACGGAACCATGACGTCATCCACGTGTGAATCGACTGGACAATGGACGTCAGTGAACATGTCATGTATTGGTAAGGGTGTTAGGTTATTATTAACATTCAGGGGGGTTCAGCATACGCCTCTGATATTATTGTTATTATTATTATTATTATTATTACTATAGTGTATTGGCCTGTATCGCGAATTATGTGTACTTTATATTGGTACGGCATTTCTATGCATGTGACAGATGAACTATCTTGAAAGTATATATGTAATTTCCACTGCGAAAAAAAGTTTTCAAAATACTGAATTAATCTGAAGCCTACTTTCGGAAAATAGGGATTTCCAAAGGTTAGGACCGCCTCAGTGGCGTCGTGGTTAGACCATCGGTCTATAGGTTGGTAGGTACTGGGTTCGGATTCCAGTCGAGATATAGGGTTTGTAATCCATTTTCCGACTCCAAACCCTGAGTGAGTACTCCGCAAATTATTGTTTTATCGTACGTACAAAATTATTTGAAGTCAAAATCCAGTTTGGGCTTCTTACACATGTTAAAACGAACAGAAACACATTGAATATACAGACATTGATATTCTAAACAAGAACATATATGTAATGTGTAAGTTTAATCGTAGAAATACTTTATTAGTCGGAAACATCTTACGATGCAGCAAACTCGAGAATGTCCCTTTAAACCTTAATTTGATCATTGATTTCTGTGTTTTATTTACCGACGCCACTACAACACATTGATTTATTGATCATCGGCTATTGGATGTCAAATAGACTTACAAAGAAAGAAATCCTTTATTTAACGACACACTCAACAGATGTTTTATTTACGGTTATATGGTGCCAGACATATGGCCAAGGACCACACAAATTATGAGAGGAAATCCGCTGTCGCCACTTCATGGGCTACTCTTTCTGATAAACAACAAGGGATCTTATGTCCTTTGTTGGACCATTTAAGGATCACTGGTCGGTGCAAGTGGTTTACATCTACCCATTGAGCCTTGCGGAACACTCATTCAGGGTTTGGAGTCGGTATCTGGATTAAAAATTCCATGCCTCGACTGGGATCCGAACCCAGTACCTACCAGCCTGTATACCAGTGGCATAGCCACGGCACCATCGAGGCCAGTAAATAGTCATACAAAGGAAACACTACAGTTTTCATTAGTAGCATGGGATAATTTGTATGCTCACAGACTTTCCACGCAATTTTATCTGTTGTATTATCTGTTTGTATTCTTGGTTTTGGTTTTACTTAAAGGGACATTCTCGACTTTGTTGCAGTTTTTAAGATGTGATCGAATAACGGAGACTTTTAACGATTGTAATGACATATCAACTATATTTTTTTTCTGCATACAATATTAGTGACTGTATATTACTCGTGTTTCTGATCGTTCTAATATTTGTACTTGTTTAAATTTCATTTTATTTCCTAAAATATTTAGTTTTGCTACAAAATTATTTCAACACAAAATTCAGTTTGGGCTTCTTACAAATATTAAGACGACCAGAAACACATTGAATATACAGGCACTGACATTTTAAACAAGAACATAATTTATATTGAATATGTAAGTTTAATCATAGACATTTTTCGGAAACATTTTGTAATGCAGCGAACTCAGGAATGTCCCTTTAAATAACAGACACTATAATTGGTAAAAATGTTCATTTATTAATGAACGAAAACGACTTGGCCTCCGTTCTACGAAGCGATCATT
>JAECMU010017739.1:1458-28261 GCA_016106625.1 Dracogyra subfuscus
AAGCGCTGCACCAACAATACATATGCCAGTGCATCAAGTAACCACAATCCCAGCTAGCAGTATATCTCCAGCAGGGCGCATCAGAATGACAATACATATTTCTCATTCACAAGCCCACGGACTGGAAGTCTTCCAACCATAAACACAGTAACTATCTGCATGTGCAGCAGACCTATATCTGCGCCAAGCTAAACAAGACAGGACAGCCTTGTTGGCTCATATCAAGATAACACTGGAGTAATCATCTACAGACACTTGTTGCACTCAAAGTATGCAATTCTTTTTAATGGCAATTCGTATCACAAAGCACCAACAAAAAGCAATTAACCCATGTCCCGCTGCGGCAGATAGATGAGATAGTGAGATGCTTGCCCTAGACAGTGTGCTTGAAATGTAATTGGATAGAAGCACGGAAATTAAGTTAAAATTTTAAAATATTTACTTGTAAGAGATTAAATATCTTTCTTCTATTCATTTAAAAACTGATTTAAAGGCAGTGTTCAAGTTACATGTAGTCCCAAAATAATACCTGCAGTCTGATGTTTGGAAATGTATTGTAAATTATTATCATTACCAAAAGTAGACTGCATGTACCCGGTACACAAAACATGTACTTCATTTTGGTGAATTATTTTTGGGAGCAATCTTAATTACAACATAAATATGGCAACATAGTAAATGACATTTTAATCTCCAGTTGGAATAATAATAATAATAATAATAATAAAAAATTATAATTTAGGCACATATGTGGGGAGTTCATAGGTTTGGGGGGGTCACTCATATTTTCAATATTTTCTCAGTGAAAAATATTCTGTATTGGTCTAACGAACAATACTATTGGACAATTTGATCCTTACAAACCAATGGCTTTGTTTATACTAAATATGACATTATCACGATTTGACAACACACAAAATTACATAATGTACCTTTAAAGAGTTTGCATTTACGGCTCTCTGTTTTTGGTGTTAAATTTATAACAAAATGTCATTTTAATGCAGTTCATTATAGATTTTGAAGTAGAGTAAAGAGAACTAGAGTTTTTTTTAATTTATTGTCTATGAATGTGATTAAATTACAACATTATAGCAATTCTCAGAACAGTGCACAAAGTGGTTTACATCATTTCTATACAGGTTGGTCTTCTTGCATGTGCGTGGAAAATAAAAGGTTTTTTAGAGAAAAAATAGCTGAGGTAATAAGTAGAATAACAAACTCGGTACCAGTTATTATAAAATTTATGTCCCTCATGAAAACATACTCTCCACTGTAGAGACCCCTCACCCAACCCATCACAATTTTCTACAGATGCACCTACTGTTTCGATTTTTGTTTGGCATTTGGAAGAAAAATAAATGATATCTAAACAAGTTGAGCTACAACAAAACATTACTTTTACCAGAAATGTGTTGCATATTCAGATATTTATATTCAATACAAGAATATGTAGCCTGAGAAATTTATAAGTTTCATTTTTAAGACTTTTTGAAAATGCTTTAAAATGGTTGCAAACTCAGGATAGTCCCCTAAAGTTAACTCACAAGGGTTTATCATAAATGATGTATGTATATACATATAATTACTGTACAAAAATAATCTTATAAAACTGAATATTTATGACAAAAACACATCAATATAATGGATGGACAAGATGAAGCTATTACGTATAAATATATAGGATGAAAGTAATGTGAATGCTGTAAAATAATTCCTGTTTCATGTTCTGTTAAGAGCACAGATGGAGTGTCTGAAAAGATCATAAGATGATGAATCATTAAAACATGGGTTAAATGTCATTCCTTGTACAGGAACAATCCTCTGGGCAGTTCCAGACAGACAGGATGGCAAGAAAAAGTAGATTTAAGAAACATTTTTTTGTTTGATGTGGCACTACTGCAAACATCTACAACACTGACTGGAGTCCTGTGAAGTACTTCATCAGTGGAGCCACATAGTCTCATGACTACCATGCTTTGTTTGCCAGAGGCCAAGAAAAACAGTGCCATCAAAACAAAGTGCCAGTAAATAATGTATGGGAGAAATTAAGCAAAACATGACTGCTGAAAGAACAGAGTTAAGTACTAGATTTACAAAAAAACAGAGATCTCACTTGTTAAACAGTGATCTGAGCCCTGCTTATAAAACTTAAAGTCCAGACTTTAACGTAATGCTATTTGAATGGCGTTGCCATGACGTTAAAAGTCTGGACTTTATTAGTCTGGACTTAAGGTTTATCAGTATGGGGCCAGATTATTAATCAAACCAATTACTACACAGCTGGTTTATTAATTCAGGAATGGCCTTGGTGGTGTCGTGGTTAAGCCATCAGACATAAGGCTGATAGCTACTTGGGTTGTAGCTGGGTATCGGTTCCCACCCAGAGCAGGTTTAACCACTGAATGGTTAGGTATAAGATCACTACACCCTATTTTCTCTCACTAACAACTAATAACTAACCCACACTGTTCTGGACAGACAGCCCAGATAACGGAGGTGTGTGCCAAGGACAGCATGCTGAACCTTAATTGGATAGAAGCACGAAAATGAGTATTATTGAATGAATGAATGAATGAGTAACTCAGTTCTGCTAAATCAATGAATAAATAATGTTTAATGAAGATAAGGAAGGAAATGTTTTATTTAAAGACACTTCTTGAACTACTCTCTGATTAGCAACAAGGGATCTTTTATATGCACCATCCCACTGACAGGGATCGATCTCACAGCGCGCACGCATTGAGCGAGCGCTGTACCACCGTGCTACATTCTGCCCCCAGTGTTTAATGACACTCTAATTGAATGTCAAACAAAGGTATATGAACAAACAGAAGTCGAATCAATCAGTCTGTCCAAACAGTGGTGAATAATGAATGAATGTTTAAAAGATAATTATATTATTTTAAATTTTGTATTAAACATAATCAGCCATGGAACTAAATGTCTCACCTACCATAAATGGTTGTTGTTTTGTTGTTTTTAAATTTTTATGGCATGGCTAGTGTTGCTTTTAGTTTAATAACAGAAATTCAAGCACCAATGCAAGCTGGACAGACACTAAAACTAACCTTTCCTCAACCTTAGCCTATGCAATTTGTTTGATGTGAATGCCTTTTATCACATTACTATTACCAACTGTAAATTTACCAACTTATACAACATGGAATGTATTGGAAAATTAGGGCACCACAGCATTTTTCTTGCCACTGACAATGTCCAATTTTGAGAGCACAATTATAAGTAAGGAGGACAATCACAGCATTTACAATTGTTTCCATGGTAACCTTTGAACCCTGTAGTACACTGTGATGAACATTCATAGTTTCATTGTCCTAAGACTTTGTGAGAAACTGATCTAAACACAAAACTTTAACACAAAAGTTGATCCCATCACCACCACTACTACCATCATCAAAGAAATACCTATATTTCTCCTTTTTTACTTTGAAAAGAAGACGAAACTGAAACAGGATATTGATTCTCAACCAAATGTTGGACTGGTGCCAACTCATAGCCACATCTTCAGCAGTACAAGTAAGATTAAATAAGAAATAAATCTCGATAGAATAGTTAACAATGGCTACAACTGAAGAGACGATGAACAATGACTTGAATCATTGAAAGATTAAGTTCATTTTAAACTCAAGTACATAAAACAAGAGTGAGCAACAGCCTGTAGATAATTATTAATGAATACTGTTGCATGCACAAACAAGAAATAAAACCCATTATGTAACAACTATCTACTGAACAGATGGATTTCCCAGGGGTTTGATGCTGACATATGATATACATGTTGTAACCATTTAATTAATAATTTAAATACACATGCTTGTGTTATCTGTACTATTAATTAACTTGACAACAATATAAACATACTTTGTCTACAATCCCTAAGTCCTGAAAATTAATCTGGAAATAGTTACGATCTTTACATCAAGAATACATGCATCGCGTTGCCACAATGGTGCAATTTTTAATTAAAACAATATGAAGCATTTATTTTAAATTTTAATTTGGTCTGGCTGGGAGTACTGTCATTAGCAAAGGTGAGGAGGTCTCTCCCCCAAGTTAAGTTAGAACACTGTTAATGGTCCAAAGACTTAGAAAAGAAACCTGTTGACATCGTTAAGCTACTCTATCTCTCATTTATATCTCCAGAACAGTCTGAAATCTGAGCTACTGTTAGTAAAACATGATGGTCACCATGATAAACTATTATAAAAGAGGTAGTTACCAATTCAGCAAATTGGTGGCAGACACAAATATAAAATACTATGCTGGAAAAGCATTTTTTTTAAAGCACATAACAATACATTTACCTAGTGGGTCATGGAAACAAGAAATAAAGGTACAATTGCCAAGGTACAACTTTCTAATTTGTATAACAATAATATTTAACTTTCTTGGTGTTAATATAGCTTGATTTTTATTATTTTCGTAAAGTATGAAGACCTCCCCAAGTTTACTCAATTATGCTCAATATCAGCTGCATTCACTAGATTCACTTTTATTAATAAACAGTTAACAATAAAACCAACTCAATATATTTAAAATATAAATTTAAAATTAAAATATGGATACTGCTAAATTATCTAAAATCTTTACTTTGCATTGCTAAAGAAAACCCCCCAAAATACAACAACATCACACTGTAAACGACGTTGTGTAAAAAGGAATTTAAATTTTCACACACATATCGAACAACTATTAACATTTTGCCTCTTGCCAAATTTCCTATATAATTTGAACCAAAGACACACAGAATATCTTTCTAAAATTAAATGCACAGAGTTTATTTGTAGCTTTGTAATGAAATTACTGAACATATTCTTCTTATCTGTTGCAGGAGACGATAATAAACTCAAGACATTTGTAATTCTCATCAAGTACCACTGAAATCAGCCAATCCATTTAATTGAATCATACAGCATTTAAGACAGCAAATGTTCAAATAAGGCTGCATTTGCCCGATTACTTTAAACAAGGAAATGACATGTCGTTCTACCAGCACAACAGGGATTTACAATGGAATGAAAGGACTATAAATATCACTAATTTTCAGCAAAGAAATCTTTTGCAGACGTCATATTTTCAATACATTTTAACAACGTTGGATTTTTTTTGGTCTTAAACACACAGAAGGAACAAACCAATAATCAATATTGGTGCCTGGAACAAACAAGCATCAGACTTAATTAACCAATTCAAACGATTTGCAAACAGGCAATGCAAGAACAGTCGATGGCCGTGCAAGTAAACTAAATCAACACTGCAGTTTATAAGATTATTTTAGAATCACAAATGTAATATAGAAAACAGGGTTGTTGTTATCAATGTTGACTTTTTTTTGTTTTTCCATATTCCTTCACATAAAATTCAGGACATGTTATCTACAGCTTGTTTTGTTTAACAACACCACTAGAGCACATTGATTTATTAATCATCAACTACTGGATATCAAACATTTGGTAAGTTTGACATATAGCGTTAGAGACGAAACTGACTACATTTTTCCATTAGTAAGAAGGGATCTTTTATATGCACCATAGCCTACCATACAGGCTAACACATACCACTGCCTTTGATATACCAGTCGTGGTGCAAACATCTAACCAAAGCACCATTATATAAAATGTGGATCCAACCGATTGGAAAAAATTAACATTTTTCAGAGCAAAGAAGGAATGTTTTATTTAATGACACACTCAACACACTTTAGTTATGATTATAATGTGTCGGACATTAAATAACGAGAGGAAACCTGCTTCTGCCACATAATGGGCTAGTATTTCTGATAATACTGATTAGCAGCAAGAATCTTTTATATGCAGAATCCCACAGACAGAAGAGCAAAGAGATTCAACCTTACACACAGAAGTAAAGTTCTATCCCAAGCCATGAACTACATCATAACAATATTATTATCCATATAAATGATACATACAATGTACAACAGTCAGCATATTACGAACTCTTTGCATTTCATTTTGTGACAATTAATAAGTAAATCATATTTAATAGTTTGAGAGCACAGTGAAAGAATTCTTTAAAAACATTACTGGGTTCTTATATTTTAAGCATGCTTTAATAAAAAGTCAGATTTACCTCCCCCACCCTTCCAACATTCATCTGTTTTATTCAAAGCCTTGTCAATGTAACAACGTTTATGATACATGTTGATCTTCTGACATTAGATACACACAACTGTGTTACCACTGATAACATTTTATTGGCACCATTTTTCAAACTTGCTTCAACCACTGAAATTAGTGTCACCCGGTCTAGACTCTTGTATAAACAAGTCTGGAACCAGTCGACAAAAACTAGTAAAACGAAACAAAGAAAGATTGTTTTTGTTTACAGTAAAACATGAAATGTTAGCAGTCCTCAAAATTCGCGGCGGCAATCGGCAATGCCTTCGCAAAAGCTATCGCAAAATTGATTTGCGACAGCATTTCACTGCCGTCGCAAATCTGAGAGTGTTGAAAGGTCTGTGGGCATTTTTCTCTGAACTCTGTCCAATTACAGATCCCAGGACGAAGCATTCATAATCTAGTGTGGCCCATGTTTTCCTCAGTTAATTGGTTTATTTTAGTATAGAAGCGTAGTAAAGTAAAGATGAGATGTCATCTTTTAGCATATTATTACGACAGTGGATCATAGATGAAAAATGTTGAAAGCATTCATCTTTTTTTTTAGATTTGCCGACGTCGTGCTGGTGCAAAAGTGATTTGCGACGGCATTTAACTGCCGTAGCAAACTTGTCCGAATTTCAAGGGCTGTGTTAGGGAGCACAAAGTTTTAACAAAAAACAAAAAGGCCATACAAGAAGCTAAAATTTCATGACACTAAATTTAAAAGATACTTAAAAAAGACTTTCTAAAAACTTGTGTTGATTGAACCAAAACGACAGCCAGCAACACAAATGTGTTAGCATGCACACTACTGCAAATTTCTTCTAAATTTAAGTTGTCTCTTAAGCTGCATAGCATCAGAATTTATCAATAGTATTATTTCAGCCGATCCTACAATTTAAGCAGGTTTTTTCAGTGTTATTATAACCTCGTTAAAGTTTTATGCCACTGATATGTCACTTATTTAATTTTCGCTAAATTTAAAGAATGCTAATAATTTATTATTTACAGTAACTGATCCAAGTTGCCAAACCAGTCAATTGGATTTAACTAAACTCATTAACTAAACTCATTAATTTAGTCATTCAATAAATTCATTTAAGTTTTTGTGAAAATGCTTCCAGATGATTAAGTTTTAAACCAGACAAACTGATATAATACACATGTGCAATCACAAAGGTTATTTTTTTCTAGGATATAAAATACATGTATGAAAAATGGGAAAATAAATTCCAAACCAAAATAAAGTATTTTACAGTAATATAGATGCAGCCCTTGAAATTCGGACAAGTTTGCTACGGCAGTTAAGTGCCGTCGCAAATCAATTTTGCAACGGCACTACGGCGGCAATTTTAAAGAAAAGATTAATGCTGTCAAAATTATTCATATATTATCCACTGCAGTAATAATATGCTAAAACATGACATCTCAAGTTTACTTTCGTAAGCTTCTATACTGGAATAATCCGATTTGTATTAAAATGAAAAAATTGGGCCACACTCGATTATAAATGCTTTTTTTCTGGGATTTGTAATTCGACAGAATTGATAGAAAAATGCTTACACTTTTCCCCACTCAGATTTGCGACGGCAATGAAATGCTATTGCAAATCAATTTTGCGATAGCTTTTGCGACGGCATTGCCGATTGCTGTCGCGAATTTCGGGGGCTGTAGATGACAATTTTGATTCCTCCAGAACAAAAAACTTCATTAGCCAAGACCAAGGACAAGGTGATTTGTCAAACCCCGTCATAAAAAGTAAAGTGAGGTACCAACCTTTGCCGCAGCCCACCTGACAGACATGGACCGGTCCGTCATTGCCTGCCTGGCAGCCTTGTAGATGTCCTTGTGACAGTTATTGCCGGCCGAGCCGATCCCACCCACCACCTTCTCCAGGGTCAGCATGATTTCACATCGTCCTTGAGACTGAAAACAGAACAGTCTTCACTTAGTTCAATCACAACTTTCATTATTAAATAGTTCAACCACAACTTGCATTATAAAATGTTTATTTCTTAAACACCTGTTGGTGATAACTACATTAAGTTATTACTGATAACACATGTTGATAACACACATAAGTGTGATTTCAATTTAAACACATTCGACTGGCTGCTCTGCTATTTATAGGCTACCAGGCTTGTATTATATGGTAAACTGTGGATATTCCAGTATGCTTATTTCAATGCCTTGTAACACTACCACAAAATCTGGTGATAATATATTGGGGGGATTTTGAATCAAGAATCAGGAAATGACATTATTTGTGAACGGAATATATAAAAATATTTGTAACATATGGTAAAATAACCCACACCAATAATAATAAAATGAATGAATTAAAATAAATAACTAATAAAAACACACACCAAAATTAAAAAATTAAAAAATTTGATACAGCAATTTCAATGGTATTGGAAATGTTCACCACTAAACTAGATGTCTGGTTGCTATTTTGTACTGCAGAGTACTATATTTATCAACTATGGCCATTAATGATTCATAGCATCTTCTGGAACTCTTAGTATAATAGCCAAAATTATGAACTGATTATTTTATTACAGATTTCTACTTTGGATGGCAATATCATATTAACCCGAAACTTAAAATAAGTGCATAAAAATAATCTTATCAAAACACTGAACGATTAGGATAAAAACAAATCTAAAAGGTCTTTGTTTCCTTACTGAATTACCAAAAGTGAAAATAGATGTTATCGAACCAAGCATAAATATTTTATATTCACTGAGCATTGAGAAGATCATGCTTTGATTTGTGGCTGATTCTGCTGAAGAAAAAAAAAAAGGTTGTATTCACAGCCTCACGAACTGCCTTAAAAAAAGTTAAACTTGTGTTCATGTATTTATGGTGTATTAACATTTGTATTCAACATTTCACATTCTTTTCAAACTGCAAATGATTTGTTTTGTATTAACATAGTAAAAGAAATTCTACAAATATAAAAAGGGAAAAAAGAAGAAGAAAAAGAACAAGCTCTTGGCATGATTTGAATTCAAATTAAAAGAAGAAATAAATTCATTTGTAAATCACTTAAACAGAGTCCTGGTGAAAATAAATCTACATTCCACAGGAAATATATGTCAGGATTTAAAAGAAGCCAGTTATCATTTATTTACATCAATGCCACATTTTAGGGGCCTGGTAAATTCCTTAGACCATCAATATGAAAAGATCAAGACATTTCCATGATAATACTGCTTAGGGAATACCATTGATTATTCCTTTCCATTTTGGTAGTTCATCAAGTTACAAATGATTTGCTTTACCTCCATAAACTTCAATAAAGAAGATGAATAGAGTGTAAATTGCATTGATAGCTGCTTCCAAAGTGCAGCTGGACATATGATTCCAGCAAGCAGAAGACGTGATCCGCGGCCATTATGATATTACCATCTTGTCATTACCCTAATGAGGCGGCAAGGAAATGCAAGCCGACTGTGCCAGCTTTCAAAGCGGTAGCAACAACACTATCACAGCCTCCCCACTGACAGTCAAACAGTCTTACTGGCTTCTTACTAATACTAATAGGTCACCTTAACAGATATGCAGGAGAAATAACAAATAATGAAATGACAGTGGACTCTTGTCTAAACCGGATTCAACAGGAACTGATGAAAAGTACCAGTTTTCAACCAAGCTATTGTTACTCAAAAGTATTATGGCAACAAGCTGGTTCACATAAAACCCCAGATTAAACCGTAAAAATTTAAAGTTTGTTTTGTTTAACAACATCACAAGAGCATATTGATTTATTAATCATTAGCCATTGGATGTCAAACATTTGGTGTGTTTTTTGTTTACATAGTCATGCATTGAGAAACCCACTACATTTTGCCATTAGTAGCAAGAAATATTTCATATGCACCTTTCCACAGACAGGATAACAGATACCACAGTCTTTGATATGGTGCACTGGACTGATTGCACAGATGCTGATTTGGACAGGGAATCCACTGTTTACTAGTACATGTAGTAGCTATGGTCATGAAAGACATGATATTCTCAGTTATAAAAATTATACTAATTTTATGGAACTGCGACCAGGTTATTAGTATAAAATTATAATATTGTAACATCTACATATGTGATAATTCATGTATATACAAAGTTAAACAATAAAGAAAAAATTGCCTTTGAAAATGTATTACTTCATACACATGTAAGAGGAACCTAAGTAATACCTATTTACTGTGTTGTGCAAGTTTTCATCCATTGGCTTGGAATATTTATTTTATCACTGCTACATTCTACCAACATCTGCATGTATAATGGACATAGGATGTTTTGGGAATTACAGTTCATGGGGAGATCCAAAGAAATTTTTCAGTGACAGGTCTCAGAAAAACACACATTTGTGTCAAAGTGTTTTGTTTAACAAGAGTACATTGATTTAGTAATCATCGGCTATTAGATGTCAAACATTCTGTAATTGCGACATACTGTCTTGCAGTGGAATCGATGGGATTGATCCCAAACCAACCATGCTAAAAGTAAATTCAGGTAACCCATTTCTGAATTGTATAACCCATGATGTTCATGTAAATGATATCCTAAATTTAATGCATGAACAAATATTAGCATGCACAAAATTAAATTTACACGAGCAATTCATGAGGCATACAGTGATGAAAGCAACACTGAACCAAAATATCCAGAAAATATTAGACTCTTAAAAAGTAGGGGATTACTAAGAGCTTTCATCAAAGAATAATTCCAGATGAGTTTACATCTATACCAACTACAGCGTTAAAATGTGAATTCCAGAAATATCCCACAGATTTTCATCTCTGTATTTAACACTTGGAAGAAGACGAGGGTGCAGGTGGGGATAGAGCAGTACTTTTATAATTAACCAGGTAGAAACATCTTCTCAAGACCGTGCACCGTGTGGTCCTCGACTCATCAACAGATCAGCCAGTGATAAAGAACTAAAACATTCCGGTGAGTCCGAGCACCACACTCCCGTGTAGTGGAAAACTCATCATCGCAGACATCGTAAACACAGATGGATGTGAGGTGCACACCAAGAAAACATAAAATGAACAACACCGAGACACAATAAAAAAAAAATAGAAGAGAAATTGTACTTGGTGTTATTAATGTTCTACGCTGTAGTCTCAGTGTAACAGAACAGACAGTTCATTGTTAATGGAAATGAAATTGGTGTTTGATGTTTATTAATGTTCAATACTTGAATAAAAGTGTACCAATACAGTCAGTTGTTGATTAAGTTATCATAAATCCATTAGAAACAATCTGTCACCCCAGCACAGTTGAATTCAAAAGCTATTATAATTTGTGACATAAAAAAGGCACCACAGGGGCTTGTAGTGATCTTTACTGCATTTGTTGCAGTCAATGTGACTATAATTTTTTTTAAATGTACCGTAGATCCTGAAAGTAATGCGATCATAATATTAATGAGAAAAATGCGTTGTGTTATTTGTACTAATAATATTACACATTATTTCCATGTTTTGTTTATGTGTCCCACATTATTAAAACAAAACAAAGATAAAAATTCTAACATATAACACAACTGGAAAACAATTCATTGTAGGCAAGTCTGACTAATTGTTGAATAGTCAAGCAAGCTATAGTACATGTCACGCTCTTTTAAAACAAACACAGATTAAAATTCTAACACAACTGGAGCACAATTCATCATAGGCGAGACACACCAATGTCCAATGGTCCAGCAAGATACCAGAAACATTTGACAATTGCAGGATCTTTGACCATCCTGTCAATAGCTGACACGATACATTGTGCGTGAGTGGGGTTTTCATTGTTCAAGTTTGCTGAAACTTATTTGGCATAACATTTGGTGAATTGTTCTTTCGTTATGAGTTTTGAAATATGTCTACATTCTTAGGAAGAGGCAATATTTTGTAATGGTACATATATGCTAATGTTTAACCAGATTTAGGTAGCCATACATGTTACGTAATTGAATGCTCCAAAAATGTATCTCACCAAACACACTTGGGACTAAACAGGTTAACTGATGTGTACACAGACATGTTAGTGAGTTGATCTCACTGAAGATGCCTGTAACTCGGATTTAACCAAAAAAGTACACAGACGTGTTTCTAGAAAAGTAATAATATATATAAAAAGGATGCCACTTGCATTAATTTCATGCACATTTTAGTCTGCCCACCATCACTTGCATTAATTTAATGTCACAGTTTAGTCTGTTCACTGGCACTCGCATTAATTTAATGTCACAGTTTAGTCTGTTCACCGTCACTCGCATTAATTTAATGTCACAGTTTAGTCTGTTCACCGTCACTCACATTAATTTAGGGACACGTTAATTTCAGGATCTAAAGTATACACATTTTGACTATAAAATATTTGTAAACAAAACATTTTTCTTTTTTAGTTTCTGGGTCTTTGGTCCATCTCTGCACTTGTTATTTCATTAAAAAAAATGTATATTAAAAATATGTACCCCAAATTCCCACAAAAAAATAACAACAATCCAATTGATCTTCTCCTGTTTATCAAATTAATTTAGAATTGACTACAATATATATATATATTTTTTTTCATGCAAGTAGGAATCGAAAAACAAATGTGCACATTGTATGCCTCTGCATAGGTTAAAATATTCCAATTCACTGAGTTTTGAATAGAAAAAAGTAAGCACCTCTGGACCAATCAGATTAAACGGTGGATTATCAGTTTTTACTCACAGGTCTTGATTGTTTTAAAGTGCTAATCCCAATGTTGCATACTACAGGTATAAAGATCCAGAAACACATACTACATGCCACAAAGGCTGTTATTTAGTCAAATAAGAAAATGAGATTCTGTACCTGTTAGTTTTCAAACTGACCTATTACAAAGTGTGAAAGGATATGTATTATGTGGCAGTCATCTTACTACAGGTTAAACACGATTCATGTGCAAATTAAATTCCATACACAACAGTAGTAAGATGTGGCTAGACTGCTAGATGCAGTGTTTCATTCAATGTATACACCATGGATATAAAAACACGTACCACCACCTTTAAAATAAATTAGAAGAAAATAGAAGGATTGAAGCTGTCAGTTTTAGACATTTTGTGATGAAAAACCACATCTATATTAATTAATGTGTTACGGATATGGTTAAAAGTCTAATTATGTAATTTGTTTGCAATGGGATGAATGAACCATTTATTTTGTACCAACCACCATCCCAAGTTGTTCCTACATGTGGTTTGATGGTCCTGTATCTATCTGTATGCAATACATGATCTGGACAAGGATTTACAGTTATGTGGGGTAGACCATGAAAAGTAGGTCACAGTGACCTATTAATAGAACGTGACACACCACCATCCCAAGTTGTTCCTACATGTGAGGTTTGATGATGACGTATGCAATATATGGTCTGGACAAGGATTTACTGTTATGTGCCGTAGACAGTGAAAATTAGGTCAGTGACCTAGTAATAGTACATGACACACATCATCAGCCATCGAAATAAACATGGTGTCTGGTAACCCATTTACAGGTTACCACAAAATATAGCCTGGTAACCTTATAGGTTACCACAATTATTTGAAAGTTAGAATTGAATTCCTGTTTTTACAACTTTAACGTGGACATTCTGAAATTGTATAGGTGCACACGAACATCGGTATGAGAAATGAAATCCGGAAGTAAACTTATTTAATTGGTGCTGCTTAAACACAGACTGCCGAGAGTGCTTGCAATTGCACAAGTGTGCACAAATAATGGTGCACAAACACTGGTGCAATTCCATAAAATTACGTACGAGAAAACGAAACAAGGAAGAAAATTTATCTAGTGGACACTGCTTAAATGCGGAATGACTATAATTGCTTGCAATTGCATAAGAGCATGCGAACATACATGCAATTCCTTACGAGAAAATGAAATGTGGAAGTCCGGAATGCATTGCCTGGTTTACATTCGGAAATGAAACTACAGTTACGTTGTAATGTTTGTGAAGAATGAAACCCTGTTTGACTTTTCTTACATATGGTAACCTCTCGGTAACCTGAACGACCGTTCAACTTATTTCGATGTCTGCATCATCTCAAGTTGTTCCTACATGTGAGATTTTATGATCCTGTATGCATCTGTATGCAAGATAGGGTTCAGACAAGAAAAAGTTAACAGATGGACATACAAACAACACCATACCATAATACGACCCATCATAGATGGGCCTATAAAAAGTGTTATCCTATTTTTAGTAGGGCCTCACAATTCTGAAGCACAACAGTAGCTGGTACATCAACACTAGATCAAATTTAATCAAAGGAATTTACTAGCCAGATAAAACAACATTTTATGCCAACACACACTATCATATTTATCACTAATTGTAGGACCTGTAGTATTGATTGTTATTAAAAGTTAGGTGCACTTTGAACTTTGACCCGGTGAGATGCTATTAGGTATGCTGCTACCTCACATAAGTGTTCCTAACCTTGCCCAAACATCCTTTAGATTCTGAACATATTAATCGTTTACAACATCCACTTTCAAATACATGTTAATAGGGTATTTGTTGTGCAGATCTTGTACCACTGAACATCGCTGCTTTCCAAATCAATGCATAATCAGTTTATTTCTCGGTGTCAGTATTCAAATAGCTGGTGAGTTTTGCTGCCAAAAATATACGTTTCAAATTGAGCCACTCAAAACAGCACGGTGTTATGCCTGATATCATGATGTAATTATGTGCTTGTCTGCGGCCAGATTCCTGCCAAGTTCTCCAGCTCACAATTATTCAGCACACAGATGAATAACAACGCATCGTCCGCAGCTGCAACAGGTGCAGTGCATAACTTGCAGATGGTGCAATAACGGTGCTTACAAATACTGCTACATTCCTCATTTTTCCTTTTTATATATTAGGTTGTTTTTTTTACAGACAGATGCAGGGATAAGGATAAAGATAAAAAGAACTAAGTGGAAATGTCTGTGTTATTTCACTCATAACTTGTTTTTAAAATAAAGTGAAAAATTACAGGATAAAAAGATCAGTGTAACATTTTTTCTTTAGGCATTCCTTATTTCTTCTCCCTTTTTTCTTTACAGAGATAGATGAAAAAATAAGAATGAAGATATACAGATTTAACTGCAACTGTCTATTTTATTTCAATTCACATCTTGTGTTTATTATTTAGTTTTTTAAAAAGGCTAGATTAAAGAACATGTATCTTTTTAAATTTGATAATAAAATTCAGACTAAGGAAGGTTCTTATATGAATATGTCATACAAAAATATGTCTACAAAACACTTTCATCCTACTAAAGGAAATCTTAAAAAGATTGATATTCAGCCCTCTGTGATTGTGGAAAAGATGATCAAACACCACAACACTTCCTGCAGTCCTGTCTATTATTTAACAGAAAGCGGCAACAAATCTGGATGCCAAGCTGTGGAGCTCTGCAAAAGATCTACGCCTGACAGCCCTTTTTGTGACTCTCACGAGACAAAGAATATAATACAACCAATGGAACACTGAAGAAGAACAAACCTACTACTATACCCCCAAAAAGTTATATTGTCAATAAGAAAAAAATGTGTTAATGTTTTCAAGATAGCAGCTGTATTAAATGATGTGGAGACCTAACAGAGAAATTATTGGTGAAAATCTCATCAAAATGTCTCCAGTAGTTTGAGGGAAGAAATCGTAAATGTAATTACAGACAACAGTAACCATGCACAATATGCTCATCTGGTAATTCACCAACAGATTGGAAAGTCTGCTTACCTCTGCATTTTTGAGAGATTTGATGAGAATCTGAACGGTTTCTTCATAAGACCGACCCACCATTCTGCCAAGCCTGTCGTACATGGCCCCGAGGCAGGCAATTGCAGATCTACAAAATAACACAATCAAGATCAGTCTGGATGTAATACATGTAGAAAACATCAATTACATGATACATGTATCTGCTACTCCAGACAATATCAACAAGCATTCCGATAGAAATGTTAAAGCAATACATGTTCATAACAAATTTTCATATCTCCTAACTTAAAGGGCCATTATTTTGTGAAAAAATTTGGAAAATGGCCATGAAAGTAAAATTAGATCTGTAACAGTATATGACAAAGCTATACACCAAATTACAGCTTAATACATGTATCTAGAGGTATTATTAAAATAAAAAAAAAAAAAAAAAAAAAAAAAAACCATCTGAAAAACAATATGTAACACAGACAGACAGACAGAAAACCTGTAGTCACTTCTAGATACATTGGTACAGGACTAATAAGCTACAAGTACATGTAGTTGTGACTTGGAAATAAAAATGACATTAAACAAAGAATTAGGAAATCTCTGTAGGGACTTGAAACATAACCAAAAAATATATAATAATTAAAAAAAAATTCTGCTTTTTAGTTACATTCCTGGTGCTTGGAGTGGCCAGCAAAACATTAACTTGGTAAAAACCCATACCTATAGTAAAATACCATAGTATGACAGCTATTTGATAAAAAATTTAATTATTAAAAGCAATTAAAAACATCTTTTGACAAAATATTAACCAGGTTCCAACATTGCTTCATATTATGCAAATTGATTAAAAAAAAAAAATCATCATGTAGCAGAAAGATGTTTTCAAACATAATGGTCAACAAACAATTTAAAATGTGAGAATTGTCAATTTTAACCTGGCTAACTGAAAACCATTTAAAGCAGTCTGTGGTGGGCCTTGAACGTACATTTGTCTTCCGTGACAACTTTAAAAGAATTGCCATGGGTGAAAAAGCTCACCGATGGCAATTTTGTGCCTGCCTATGGCAATTTTTTAAAGAGACATTTGCAGCAAATAAACATGATTGAAAGGTTATTTGCTGCATGTAATCATATTTCAAAGGTGTAAATGTTAAATATTGACAGATAATGTACACCATGTGTTTACATTTTGCCATGGTTAAGGAACTTTACTATGGGCACAAAAGTACTGTCAGTGATCCTCTCTACCTATGACAATTTATATCTCAATGACGGCAACTGCTGTCGATGCCATTGTTAAGTTTGAGCAATACTGTGGCCAATATGATGGTCAAAATAATTAAATTAACAATGCACTTTTATCAAATGAGAGATAATTAATAAAAAATAAAAAAACAAACAACCTATAAACTTAGTTTTTTTAAATCTTAAATATAGACAGAAATAAATTCCGGAGATGTGTTTACAATCTATGCCATGGTGGGATGTTTTTCCATACATGCACTGTTAAAGGGACATTCCTGAGTTTGCTGCATTGTAAGATGTTCCTGACTAATAAAATATTTCTACGATTAAACTTACATATTAGATGTATTTTCTCATTTAGAATATCAGTGTCTGTATATTCAATGTGTTTCTGGTCATCTTAACGTGTAAGAAGCCCAAATTGGATTTTGTCTTGAAATAATTTCGTACGTAAGAAAACATTATATTTTTAAAAAGTAAATGAAATTTAACCTAGTACAAATATTAGAACGAAAAGAAACACGTTTAATATATAGGCACTAATAGTTTATGTAGAATAATATATTTGATATGTAAATACAATCATTAAAAAGTCTTCGTTAATCGATAACATCTTAAGTGCAGCAAACTCAGGAATGTCCCTTTAATCTAGGAAGATCAGCCTGACATTCTCATATGAACATTTTGACCCAAGTTTAATGTGGGGGTGAAAAAACTGTCTAGATCGAATTGAACTTGGTTCATAAAATGTGGAATATACGTACAGTCGAGTTGGCAAATAGCTCGGGGAGTCATCCTTGGTTCTGATGATGTCATTACACTTGTTGATGGTTTCAAATAAATCAAATGTGTCTCCCACACTGAAAAGTGTTGCCAGACAGCGGGCCAATAACTTGCGTGTTGGAGGGCCCGGCGATTCACTAATCTGTAGAGTCAGTTGTTCAACAAGCTTCTTTTGACTTCCTTTTATGTCAGACTGCAAAAGAAAAAACAAACACATTTTAACTTAAAAACAAACAATTGGAGAAAACGGCCCTGATCATAGTTCTGTTATTCAGATGTGTGGTGTTAACTTTCACTCTGGTTTTAGTGGCCTGATGGTCTTGCCATTGGATTCAAAATTGGTAGGTTCTGGTTTTGAGTGGTTTTGAGTTCCATCTCAGACAATGGGAGGATTTTTTGTATCAGCTCTAACCCACCGTCAGTGAAAAGAAAGACTCGGGTGGGTACATGTAAGTAAGGCTACACAAATTAAAATAACATTAAAAACAACATTTTGCTGGATCTGAACAGTAAAGGGTTACTGTGAGATTTTATAAATTAATGAACAAGAAGAGAAACTGATTTCTGGCAGTCCAAAATTAATAATTATTGTAAAATCTGGATTTTTATTCTCCGACCTATAAGGCTACAATTTTGAATACTATCTCTAGACGTGAACTACATCAAAGGCTGTTTCTATGAGCACGCATTTACAGACTGAAATAAACCAAGCAAAAATATCTATCTGACATCTGCATAACAAAACAATTCACTGACATGAAACCAAAAGGCAACAGATGAACAGTTTTTATATTGCCAACACAAAGAAGGGGAAAATCCTAGATAAGTATATTCACCAGGATAAACTTACAGAATAGACAAGCACTCATCAATCAGTCAACGATATCTTACCAAGTACTCAGATAACTTTAACAACTGTATTAGGTGCAGCTGGTACTAACTATATCACTGGTTCCAAATTAAATACAAGTGATCTGACCAAGTTGATAGTTGCTATTATCTTACAATATATATATATAACAGGCTAGTGTCCCACAGTTTGAATGATGGTGGTAAACATATATGTGTGTATATAGCTGTTTTTCTTTTGGTGGGGAAAACCTACGTGTATCAGTATCAAAACACACATTAAGTCATTAACAAATAATTATTGAAACTGAACTTTTAGCAGAAGAATGAAAACTACTTGGTGGCCCGTGGCATGCTGACCTGTAAAGCTTTTCAATTATAGATACTCTCAAGAGCAATCTGAAATAGTCTACAAAACGTTTCTATCATTAATGTTAAGTTGGGGATGGGGGATGGATGGCATAACCTGTCCACAGAGAATCCCACCCCATAGCACTCTTTCAGCATAATAACAAATATTCTTTTCAGCATCACAAAGAACTGTTTTTCCCTCCCTCTCTCTCTCTCTCTCTCCACTATGCCATAAAATCTGGTCCCAAGGGAAAAAGATGTGGCTTGACATGACATGAATTATGGAGTTACAAGCTAGTTTGAATCCATCGCAGCAGGGCCCCATTAGTTTCACCACATTCACTACAGGATGCTACAGGCTGGGGCAGCATTCCAAGAGCTTGTTGATACAAAGCCAGCATTTTTATCACACCTTTCTATTTAATCAAATCTCACGTGGCTGATGGGATCATGATATGGGCAGTTACCAGGAAAGCAATCAAATTCCAGCACAAGAAAATGTTCTTAGTGTTAGGGCAGCTCTTACTGTGGAAACTGACAAGGAATTTGATCTCCAATATAAAAACTTAAGGCAACACTGGGTAGAAGCTTCGTTACATAGCAACTCAATTTTGAATGTGTGCTGAGCAGCTTAAGCATTACATGTTCATACATATTCATGTAAATCAATATGCAAGGACTTCCATTCAACAGCACATCATACACATAACCAAATAGGCCAAAACCTTCGAAATAATTATATTTTATTCCTAGAGAAACAAATAGAAATTATAATATTTTATACAAATGCACTTTACAACATACAAACATGTCCTATATTTTTAATTATGGATGTATAAAACACAAAGTAGTTTTCATTACATGAACAAATGAACCATCAAATTAATGCACAAATAGATTCACACTTTTTAAGATCTGTGATAAACATGAATGAAAAAGATATCCAAGCACTTATAATGTATTCTTTTATTGCTAAATGCACATTACAAATTAAACATACATGTAGGCTACTCCTACTGCAATCCAGGAAAAGATCTTTTATGTGCACTTTACTGTAGGGCCATTTATCACATTATGGTTTTCTGATGCATCACAGGCTCAGTTTACAAAAAAAAAGGAAAAGAAAAAAGAAATGTTTTATTTAATGATGCACTTAACACATTTTATTTACAGTTATACTGCATCAGACACATGATTAAGGACTAAACAGATTGTGAGAAGAAACCCGCTGTCACCACTTCATGGGCTACTCTTTCCGATTAGAAGCAAGGGTTCTTTTACTTGCACTTCCTACAGGCTGGATAGAACAAACCATAGCCTTTGTTGAACCAGTCATGGATCACTAGTCGGTGCAAGTAGTTTACACCTACCCACTGAACCTTGTGGAGCATTCGACTCGGGGTTTGGAGTTGGTATCTGGATTAAAAATCCCATGCCTCAACTGGGATCTGAACCCAGTACCTAGGTCACCAAGGCCGGTCTCAGTTTACAAAACCTGCATTACACATATACAAAAACACTGCTATTGGTAACTATAGAATTAATTTTTTAATTAATCCATTTTCTGTATTCCGCAACAAAAGCCATGCACA
Source organism: Dracogyra subfuscus (assembly GCA_016106625.1). NCBI lineage: Eukaryota > Metazoa > Mollusca > Gastropoda > Neomphalida > Peltospiridae > Dracogyra > Dracogyra subfuscus. The sequence continues at coordinate 22,158 of JAECMU010017739.1, forward strand.
TGAAAAATGTCCCATAAATAGGACAGCACATACCATGACCTTTCATATAGGTCGCAGGCAGTGGATGTGACAGGAAACAAATGTAGGTACATTTAGGGCAATTCATTGTACCACGTATCACTCCACAACTAATGCTTAGGGCTGTACTAACAAGCTACATTCTGCCCATATTTTCCTTCCAAGTACAACACATGTAAAGAACTACATGTATGGTATGTTTATCTTCATTGGATCTGGGGGAGAAGATGAAACAGAATAATTACTGGCAGACAGAAAATGAGCAGCGCTTATCTCTAAGTAGAGAATAAAAACAATACAGCAAAAATATAAAATTGCATGATTCCTAACAAGATACATACATTTACCTGGCTTTTTTTATTTCACTTTTAATCAAATATGTTTTAGTATTTTAATTTTCTTTATTTGGTTTTTAAATTCAGATCTTTTAAGATTTTTATTTTTTATTTTTTTTAAACTATAGTAATCTATCATGTTCTATCAAAATAACTGATTATTATGGATTCTTTAAAAACAAACACCCATACAAATAAAACCCTTAATGTAATTTAACTTTCTTTTTTAACTATTTACTTTGTAGATAAAAGTTTGTTTTGTTTAATGACACCACTAGAGCAAATATATTTATTAATCATCAGCTACTGGATTTCAAACATTTGATCATTTTGACATACACATGCATACATGTAGTCTTAGTGAGGAAACCTGCTATATTTTTTCATTGGTAGCAAGGGATCTTTTATATGCCCCATCCAACAGACAGGATAGCACTTACTGTGGCCTTTGATATACCAGATGTGGTGCATGGTCTGGAACGAGAAATAGCCCAATGGGCCCAGCGATGGGATAACTGACCACACATCAAGTGGGCACTTTACCACTGAGCTATGTCCCATCCCACTTTGTAGATAAATTATGCATACAATATTTCCTGAATACAAGTGATCCAATACAACAAATAAATATCGTTGAACAAAATAATTAGCAAAAAATTAGGACGAAAATGGAAACATCAGAAATTACCATTGTTCTACTGTTATTGACCATTCAATTATGAATATAAGAACCTAAATTTCCAAAAAGCTAATATATAAATAAACAATACATCTTAAAAGTGATGTTTATGTTGATTTTTGAAATACATTGAGACAGGTTTTATCTGAATCTACAAACGAAGTGGTGTCCACTTCAAGTTCTATACATGTATGGAATCAGACAGTTCTAACAAGTTATAATTTATTTTGCTACTTGGTATGATTTGTTGAAGTTAAAAGTTTGTTATATTTAACGACGCCACTAGAGCACACCCAATTTGTTTGATCGTATTGGCTATTGGATGTCAAACATATGATCATTCTGACACTGTTTTTTTTTATAGAGGAGACCTGCTGTCGCCACATAAGCTATTCTTTTACAATAGGCTGCAAGGGATCTTTTATTTGCACTTTCCACAGGCAGGATAGCACAACCCATGGCCTTTGTTGAACCAGTTATGGATCACTGGTTGGTGCAAGTGGTTTACACCTACTTTGAGCCTTGCAGAGCAATCACTCAGGGTTTGGAGTCAGTATCTGAATTAAAAATCCTATATCTCGACTGGGATCCCAACCCAGTACCTACTAACCTGTAGTCTGATGGCTTAACCACTGCACCACCAAGGCCGGTGATTTGTTGAAGCACCATAACGTACACATTAATAGATGTGTTCTTGCCAAGATGCTCATCAAAGAAATAAAATATATTTTTAAAAAAACATTTTAATTTGCTTTGTTATATCTACAAATGTTTATTTTACATCAATCTGGCTGCCCAATTTCCGACCTAAGTACTAAACATGTAATCCTATAAATCAAATTATGATGATAAACAGCCATTGTGTGTTCTGGTCCAGTGCCTAGCTATGTCACATTTTCAAGTACCATTTTCAAAGAAGGACCCATATACACAATCTCACTACTACACTGAAGGTGAAGGTTTATTTAAAATGAATAAGTATTATTATTTCAGCCATAAAAGTAATAAAATGGAGAATTTATGAATTTCTAGCTGACAGCAATTGATCACAGTAATTGAGCAGAACTGCTTCCAGTGCTACTTATCCATTTTCGGCCATACAGCCAAAGTAATAACTATGCTCACGATACTAAATTGGCAAAGATCAAGCATTTATGTATTAATAATGAGAATGGAAGCTATACGCAGGAAATAATTTTATCACATAACCATAAATTGAATCATCATATTTCAGACTCGATTAGAGAACAAATACAATACAATCATTAATTATGTTTCTCTAGGTTTTTTACCAGTACGTAAGATATACTCTTGTACAACTTGAAATTGTTTTTGGATTATTACAGTTATACCATTTTTTTAATGCAACAATAAAATATTAATACACTGTGTATACATTATTTAATCATGAAGAATTTTGTGATGTTACATTATACATAAAACGAATGAATGGATGAATGAATGTTTAAAGACACCCCAGAATAAAAATAAACATTGACAATTGGGTGTAAAACAAAGTTACATTGTAAGTACAGTAAAGTACTTTTAGAATGAACACGCTTATAACAAACTACCGGTTAGAACGAACTGATTGTAAAGTCTCGATTTTCTCCCCTATATATTAGTAATACATTTTAATGTATAGAACGAACTATGTATAGCGAATTAACTGTGAAAACGAACCAATTTTGTGGTCAAAATTGTGTATTTCAGTGAAAATTAGTGCATATACAGCGAACCGATCATAACTGTTTTGTATTTTATTTGTAACTGTATCAATCAATAGCATTAATATAGCAGGTATCAAAAAAAGACTAAACTAATAAGATCAGCCAGATCACGTCCGCTTGTCATTGGATTGGTATCAATTAAAGGATTAATACAATGAGCAATTAACTGTCTGTTTGTATATTTTCTTCTATTGGTAATCATAAATGAAACATTAAAAAACCCACCCTACTAATTCTTGTGTTTATGGTATTTAAATCTGAAATAAATCCCAAAGGGCCGACTTCCTAAATGAAAACGACTAACTTCTGTAAATGTTTACAACGAACTACTGCTATAACGAACCGATGGTCCTGGTCCCTTGCACTTCGTTATAAGAGTACTTTACTGTATATCGAAATATCATTTACATTAAGAATAAAATGTATTTATTCTGCAACCACACTTTCTATTGACAGAATATGATGACGGATAAAGTCATATCCTGCTACTAGTAGGTACATTTCTCCCATCCCTAGCCATGCAAAACAAAGCCATTCCATGACGTCAGCTCATGCAAAATAAATCTGTTTTGCATGGCCTATGATGTCACTGAATTTAACATGAGGAGTTTTACAGAGTTGGTAATATATGATGTCATATCAATGTGAGTTGGTTAGTTTTAGACCAATATTTTGTTAATAAAAACCTTCATTATATAAAAGCTATTTTGTTAACTTGTAGTGTTAAATTATATTTAATACATGAAACAGACACGGGAAATATGTGTAATTTATTTACGTTAAAATGGTCAAATAAAGATGTTACTTTTTTAGCTATCTTTGTGTAAAATAATAGTTTATTTATTGAATGGATGTGTCAAACTTTCCACCACCTCTGCTGTACTTTTTCCATCCCACATGACCACATATGATGGAGTCTATTAATCTATATTTATTTTTTATTTATTTATATGTTTTTATTTTTTTATTATACCATAAAAACTAATTGTGATTAGAAAAGACCTGTATTCAGCTGCTAATCAGATGATGTTCAGTCTATTTAAACTTCATGGTTAGCATGTTGCTATCTTATTTCTATCTCTGAGGAACAGCTTCAGAACTTTGCCTGATCACTACTGACAAGACATTATTTTCCCCACTCCTAGTACGTGCCAGCTCAGAACAGTAAGTGAGATGAAGCAGAAAATGATCTCAACATTACTATCTATTATGATCACACTGTAAATGACTGTTTTGTCTACAGTCTCCAGTATAGTAGATTATAATGGTAAAGTCTGCCCACTCACATTAGTTAGTGTCTCATTTAGTCTTTGTGGCACATGCACTAAGTACTGAAAGTCAAATAAACATTTTTAAGGACATCAATTAAGGTTTTTCTTAAACATTAAATTTAAACATCTAGAACTGACATGTACAGGTACTGGGATGTGTTGCCCATTTAAAAATAAAGGCTGTATTGACCTTTAAAAGGCTGAAATATCTCGACCATAATAAATTACAACACAGTAATGTTTAATCATTTTAGATTCAATCTAATTTACTTTGTGAACATTATTTAATAATTTTATACAATACAGGTTACAGATCTTAAGGCTACAATATCATAAAACCTTCATAAGTTATGATGTCACAACGATGCATGCCATACTTCGAAAATCTGGGTCCATCTGAATAAAAACCTGAAACATAACATTCCTGTGCATACATACGATATACTGATGGAAAGAAATTAGGGATCTCATAAATACAAACATCAAATAGAGAGTGGAACCAAAACCATAATTAATAGTACATGTATCAGAAATTCACTTAGTTATTGGCAGTCATTCCCACAGAATAGACATTCAATCACACATTACATCTTTGGATTATATACCAATATTACTATAGTAGTAATTCATTAAAATTTGGTTTTATTTCAAAGTATTTCCTTAATTCTTTCCATCATATCTGGAATCCAAAGACAACAATTTTTAGCTTTTTATGTGACAATGCATCTCAAACACACAATTTACAATAAGAATGAATTATGTACAGAAAGAAAGTAACTAAAACAATTTTTGTATGAGTATACAGTTTAACAGTTTTGCAAGATAGTAAATATTTAACCAGACACAATAATGGTACTAGCAATATATGTGGAGTGCATTGCATTGTGGAACAAATTACATACAGAGAATAATGGTTCTTGCCACAAGAACAAACAAGGATGGGGAACTTACAGCACATTTACCATAATGTCAATATCTCCGAGTCTAGACCACAGGGAATCAATTCTAGCACACCAAGTGATCATGATCATGTGTAAGATATTTACATGGTCTTTACTCTGACCATGCACTACTACAGATATGTTAATACAGACTATATTCGTAGTCTGACATTTCACTAATGATAGGTGGTCTTAATCTACCATTTTTCTCTTTACCTGGGTTCCACTGTTTAAGAGGTAAAATAAACAATGATCTATTTAAGTATAAAATTACTGTGTTTTTCCTCCATCCATACCGTCCTGTCACTAAGAAGTGCATATTTTAGCAGAAGTAACCCATGTGGTGGAATCGGGTTTCTTCTCTTTCCATACCAAAATAACCATATGTTACACACAAAATAGTGATGTTTAAAATTTGCTGAGGTGTCTTTAATTTTTCCATTCAACAAATATTACTTCCCAAGAGATTCTTTAACAACTTTCAAGGACATTTATAAAAACATGAATTTATTTGAATGAAACTGGTAAAAACTTTGGATAATCACAGGTCACAGTAATGATTATTATGAATAAGTCAGTCATAAAAGAATAATGTAACATCTGTCATCTAAATACAAAAAGGACCACAAAAGTAAACAAAAAAAATGTAAAAGATGTATTTCATTATAAGCTGCATACACTTGTTCACCAGTACTACACATGACCAAAAACATAAATTAAAATACAAGCACACATGCACACATGCAGACATGCAGACATGCACACACACACACACACACACAACTTCACCAACATACATGTAAAGACCTACAGGTTACAAACAACTGTGCATGATAAATTGTAATGTCAGCCTTGAAAGAAACCAGTGTTTGAAGGGAATCCCAGTTCAAATGTTGCATTACGAGCCTTGCAACAGACCGTAAGAAAACGACTGGTACGAATATGTTTGCACTTGATGTTTAGGAGGAAATCTATACAACTTCAGACAGTTGCTGCATCAAAAACAACTAAGTAATGGGTTTAACTGTCTGAATAAAGAAAAATAGGAGATTAGTCAGTAAACAACAACTCTTGCCATTAGTCTGGGTTTAATACGCTAAAGAGAATGAGTATGTGTGTGTGTGGGGGGG
>JAECMU010017742.1:2749-13535 GCA_016106625.1 Dracogyra subfuscus
CACTCAACACATTTTAATTACGGTGATATCGGCGTCGGACATATGGTTATGTCGAGAAAAAACCCCAGTGGTCAGCTAACGGGGATCGATCCTAGACCGACCGCGCATCAGGCGGGCACTCTACCACTGGGCCATGCTGCCCGCTCACCAAAAGAAAAACCCAACAAAAACAAAACAACTACGCTACTCACTACTATGGAAACATTGCTATCGATAACCATGGAATCGATTTATTTTAATACATTAGTTTTTGGCATTCCTTGTCCTCCACGAAAACCCCAGCAACCAAAACAACACCAAGAACCCTCCCCCCCCCCACGACACGACCTTCAGTATGGCATTTGAGGACCCNNNNAAAAAAAAAAAACACCAAAAAAACCCACACACAAGTGAGCTCATTCACAGAAGAAAATCGACCCTACGACCCATCATCACACACGTCGAACGTGCGCTGTACTACTGAGAGATATTTCACTAGATTTGTTAAAACACGCAAATTCATTTCTTGAATTAAAACAATTCTTGTTGAAACAATTCTAGCATAGAACATTTCCCTCAAACCAGTACCACATATCACGGAATTGTAGACAAAATTTAATGTAATAATTTCCGTATGTCAAAGACTGAATCTCCAGTGGCGGGAGGGGAGGGGGGGGGACAAACGTGCCCTAAGGGATTCTTAGGATTTTCCAAAGGAAACAAAATTAAAAATATAATAAAAAATATCTGTCTCAAAATTATTATCTTAGATCCGCCACAGATAACAGTAGTGTCGTATGGACAACTGGAAACGCTGTAAACCTTTGACACTATTGATCGAGTGTTTGGCTGATGTCACTGTTTGCTGTTACTATTTGATCCCTTATTTCTTTCCATCAATTTATATTAAGCACAAAACCGTTACTCTGTGTTAAAAATTAAGAATCAGACATTTTTATGTGACCTTTTTTTTTTTTTTAGCGATTATGGGCCAACGTTTATTAAAGAATGGCGTATAATGGTGAGAACATTCCTCACATACCTGACATTGCAGCTTTAAAGAGACTATTCGGAGTTTGCTGACATTGTATTATGTTTATGACTAAAAATACACGTTAAAGCTTTTTCCCCACGTTTAGAATATCAGTATCTGTATAGATTATGTATTTGTTATCGTTCTAATAATTTTCAATATCTCAACCGGATATTATCTTCCATTAACTTCGTAATATATTTATACGAAGTAAAATGAACAATGCCTGCTTCCAAAACATTGAACACACAGACACTGATATTGTAAATAAAAAAAAATAAAAAAAAATCGGGACAGTTCCTTTAAAGGGGCATTTCTGAGATTGCTGCAATCATAAAAATGTTATCGACTAACAGAGACCTTTAAACGATTTTAATTACATATCAAATATATATTATTTTCTACATAAAATATTAGTGGCTGTATATTAAACGCGTTTCTGATCGTTCTAATATTTGTACCAGGTTAAATTTCATTTTATTTTCTAAAATAAATTGTTTCGTATTTTCGTACGTACGAAATTATTTGAAGACAAAATCCATTTTGGGCTCCTTACAAATATAAAGACGACGAGAAACACATTGTATACATAGACACTGATATTCTCAACAAGAAAATATATTCAATATGTAAGTTTAATCGTAGAAATACTTTATTAGTCGGAAACATCTTACAATGCAGCAAACTTAGACATGTCCTTTTCATGTCATTTGAATTAGCACTTAATTTAAAACGAAATTAAACTTTAATATTTGCGGACATTCATTTTAGTTTTACTGTCGCAAATAATAGGGGTATTTTGTGGGGCTGGATTCCACATAAGCGTTTTACTTCACCAGCAAAAACGTGGTAGCCAACTCTTCGGCCAACTGTTTTCAATCCCATCTCATTTTACGACAGTAAGAACAGCATAAAGATCCGCAAAATTGTCAAAAACAACGTTGTTACCCGATTGCAATGGCTGGGCTTTTCGTACATCCACGTTTTCTATAACCGTCGTTTTGTTTTACATTTCCACCAGTCATGCATGCTCGTGAATAAAAACAGAAATATGTGTATTAAATATCAGAATAAGTTCTAATTTCAGCTATCTGTCTATCTATCTATCTATCTATCTATCTATCTATATATATATATTGTAGGAATTACTGAAGGAATTACCATTCGGGTGCAAAATGCGGTGCACAGTTGTTTACTATGGATTCTACATAGATAATCCACGGAGCACCCGACCACCGATGAGAAATTTGAGAAATTCTTCGATGATATCCAAACTAGAGGAATGGCTATAACGTGTTTATTACTTGACACAGAATAAGAACTCCATGGTTTTAGGAGCCGTCAAAATTCCGATTGAATTAATTGGTCACATAAATACAAGATGGTTGCCAATATGGCGGTTCAAATAGATCAAATGACAATAACTTGCTTATTATTTGGGAGAGAAAAATAATTCATGCGTCTAGTCCATGTATTGTAATTTATTATTATTATATCTTATTATTGTGTATTTGTGTGTGCGTGCGTGAGTCGTGTGTGTGTGTGTGTGTGTGTGTGTGTGTGTGTGTCACAGAATGCAATCGAAGTGGTTCAGTTGGTTTACTCCAGTTAATTTTAATGAATTCATGATAACCGTCAAATAAGGAACCAAGAAAGTTGGAACCATGAAACGTTATAGAAAACCCAAGATATTTTCATGACACTGTATATTTGAAACACTATTAACTGAGTAATGCTGAACAATTGTTGGTTTAAATATGATGTCATAATAACATTGTGACAGCCGTAAAATGTAACTTAACATTTTTATTACAGTGACATTTTGTTGTCCTTTTAAAAAAAATCCAATGGGATGCAAGGTCTCGGGTAGTGTTGAGTGGCTAATGAGCGTGATGCACGTTTTCTTATTAACAACCGGGTGTGATGTTAGGTGGTCTAGTACTTATTTTCGTTATTCACAACTTTGGACACCTTTATGGTACATGTCAGTGTCATCATCATCGTCTTCATCAACATCGTTTTCGTCGCCATCGTCTGCTTTTTCTGTATTCAGAGTTCCACCACACTTAAAGGAAATGAAGCAACCGATTTGTGCTGTTGGTTCCAATTGTGGTCGTGTTGAGTGTGGTATCTAATGAGCTTGATGTAATGGCTAATTTGCAATGCAGTGTGATTTTAGGTGGGCTAGTACTTGCTGTTTGTTAGTCCCAATATGTCCGATGTCGTTATGGTACATGATGAGTTTAAGTGTCATTGTCAGTGTTGTCTTCTTCACTATCATCCTGCTAACCTTCGTTATCAGGGCTCAGTATTCTTGGATTGAAACATCACACTGAAGAACAAGATGGATTTGTTGCACATTATGATGGTGCGAATTGACTTCGTATTAGTGGCTGCAAGGATTTGAAATGTTGATCCATAGTCACAAATATTCGTCACTGGCAAGTCAGATTCATGTGCTGCTTTCCAGTAGTGGAGCCCTTGTCACATTGTCTTCAAAGAGTTTTGCAAATGTATGTAGAGTGTAAAACAGTATTCATACAACCAAAATTGAAGTCTACCATATCTTTACAATCCTTTAAAAAATGTGAGAAAGGCCCGTAGAATGTGCAACCAGCCTTGTTCTGTAATGCATATCAGCACAACTCGTTTGCCTCATTTTCTGGAACGTGTGGTGAAGAAGAAAGCTGTTTCAATCCAAGAACACTAAGCCCAGATGGCGAAAGTCAGCAGTGTGATGGTAATGAAGGCAACGATCGTAACGACACTTCAAGCTGGTGAACCATAACGGTATCCGACACTGGGAATAACAGAATGGCAAGTACTAGGCCATATAACATCACATTCCATTGTAACGTATCAATATTATATCTTAGTCACTCGATACCGCAATCAGCACTACTACAATTGGCACCATCAGCACACCTGTATTGTTTTATTTCCTGGTGAGTGTGGTGGAACTCTAAACCCAGATATATCAGACGACGATCGACAGAATGATGGTGACGCAGTCGATGGTGATGACGACGAAGATGACACTGATATTTAACACAATGGTGTCCAACATTGTAGATAACCAAAGCAAGTACTAGACCAACTAAAATCAAACTACACTGCAAATTAGCAAAACAATTTCACGCTCACTAAACACCATACTAAATACTACCAGAGACGTTACATTCCATTGGACGTTTAAAAACAGCCAATAAATGGCCACTGCAACATTATCTTTCGTTGCACATTGCGACTGTCAACATGTTATTAGATCATCATCTTAAATCAATATTGCTTTGTATGACTGTGTTAATCATTTCACAAATACATGTATACAATATCTTGGAAATGTCTGATTTGTTTCACTTTTAACAGTGACGTCTTCCACGGTTCATTGCTTATACTGACGGCCAGCTTGAATTCATTATACGTAACTGATATAGAAGCACTGAACTACTTCATTGCATTCCGTGATCCCAAAACACCATGGGCAAGAATTACAGCTCTGTACTGAATAACGAGCAAGGTATTGCCATTTTGTCTATTTCAACCACCATTTTTGCAACCATCTTGGATTTACATGACATATTTATAACATCTGATTTGTAATGACATTCGTCTTCCCTGTATCCTAACACTATGGAGATCTAGCAAATAATAAGCAAGTTAAAGTCATTTCTCCGATTTGACGATCGTCATGGACGCCATCTTGAATTTTGAGAACTCCTCAAGTGTGCTCGGGTAGATTGTCGATGTAGACCCCATACGGAGTTAAAACATTGTTAAAGGAACAAATCAAATGTGATCTATAAACATCATAACAGTGTAATGAGAGTCTTTTTTAATTATGCAAGACAAGAAAATGTTTAAACAAAAAACGTTGATACTTTTATGCATGAATGTGAAAGAGAATTTGCAATTTGTCTGTCAATCTCGGGAACTAATCTTGATTGCTATTATTCACTGTCGATATGAACGAAAGCCAAGTATTTTTATATGTAAAACAAAAATGGAAGAATTCAATATCAAAAATGAAATTGTAAAATCAAAATGACATCTAACATAAACATTCTTCTTTCCAAACATGAAACATTAAGTTTTATATATAAATATATTAGTTAAATAATAACGCTATGGGCATATTAAAATAATAACGCTATGGGCATATTAAAAACATTTTGGTCACACTTTTCAAAGGAATATTATGAGTTGCTGCATTGTAAGATGTTTTCGACTAATAAAAAATAGATTTTCTTATTTATAGTATTAGGAAATAAAATGAAGTTTCACCCAGGGCTAATATAGAACGACTAGCAACATATATGCAACTATCAATTTTGTATTTAGGAGAAATATATTTAACATACGATTATTGTCGTTAAAAGTCTCTGTTAGTCGACATCATCTTAACAATCGCCGACAACTCAGGACATTCCCTTTAAAATCACTAACTGTAATTCTGGAGCAACACATCTTTTGCATAAAAACATCGGATTTGTCCAAATTAATAACTTTAAAAACATGAACTTTATGACAAATGCATAATTTAATGATAAAAAATGAATTGTAATAGTTGAACATATTTCACACTGCCGAAAATCTAGTAATCAGTACCTTTATTATGTGTTACCCCGAAACCCAATTAAGAGTTAGGCGCGTTTCTTGCAATGAGCTCCTATAAGTTTTCTATATATTCTGAGCCCCGCCGACTTGATTTGCTTGTTGGACACTCCGTTAAGAACAGGCATCAGGGCCGACGTCATCGCCGACACCGACGACATGAGCAGCATCACATGTAGCCACATGACGTGTTCGGCCTCAGATACAGCTACACGACTTGACAAGAACACGCTAAAGGGAAAGGGAATCCACAGGGAGAAGAATGTCCCGATGACGGCTATGATGCGCTTGGCCGCCTTCAGCTCCACCTTACGGCGTCCTCTGATCTTGTTGTCATCATCCCGCTTACAGACAGCCCCACTAGCATTAGTAACGGACTCTCTGTGAACGGTGCCGTCCATCCCGACAACATTCACCTTGCGGACACCCTTCTGTTTAGAACGTTTGATTTTAATACCTGGAGACTTGCTTCTACTTTCTCCTTTCACGCTTGTGACTAGTTCTACGTGAGCTTCCTTCTCACTTGAAGTCTTGTTATGTAAATACTTGTTACTAACAGAATCATCACCGTTTTCTACAGATATTTCAGGTATAGATTGCGCGGCAATTTGTCCGTTTTCGGATAAAGCAGATTTATTTTGATGAACACACGTTTTCACTTGAGTTTTGTTTTCTGACGGTACTGTTTCCACATTATATACTATCACTTTTGCTTTGTCATCTGTGGAAGTAACACTGTTTTGCTCTTCAGGAGTTTCGTTTACTATATCCTTTTCTTCGTCTTTTGACATAGCTAGTTTGTTTTCTTTTAAATGTTTGTCTACTGTCAGCTTCTCGTTATCGTCTGTAAACACAGTTGTATTTTTCTGCAGGTCCTTTGTGTCTGTTATCAGCGTTCCTTTGTCAGATTTGTTTTGTTGCAGATGATTTTCATTTACTGTCGTATTTGCTTTATCGTTTGGTAAGTCTGTTTTGTGTTCCTGACAGCTGATATCAAACGTCTGTTCTGGCGACTGTATTATATCACATTTAGTTTCCTGTTGACCAACGTTTTGTTCTGTTTCAAATGCATTATGATGGTTACCTTTCATGGCAGGATCCATTGCTAATTTACCTTCATTGTGTTTTGAATTCCCTGCCAAAACTTCACCCGAGGAACTGAAATCGTCAACTAACATAGTTTTGGAATCGGCAACATCATCGTTAGGAACTCTAGGTAATTTGTGATCGACAGATGACAACACAATATTATTTCCTTCTGAAGTTGTTTGAACTTCTGAAATAGCCTTTGCTGATGCAGATAACGTTAATAAAGCATTAGATGCCAAACTGTCATGACGGTTCGCATCAACACTGATTTCAGGTTTTTGAAACGTTGAACCACTTTGCGAGACACCAGTGCCATCATGGTTGTTTGTCGTTTTTTGTTGCTCCGAGACACATGCTCCCTCTTTACCGTCAACCATTTTCACCGAGTTTTCAAACTGTAGAACTGACAAGGGCTCCATTTGTGTACCGTTCTTATCTTCATCATCACGGGGCCCTATTTTAGGAAATAAATGTAATGTTGCCACTTCACTCTGAACGTTTATAGGAACCTCAGAATTAGAAGTCGAGGACGGAGCAGCGGAATTTTCAGGCACGATCGTAGTTATAGAAACAACATTATCTGGTTTCTGGGGCGTGCTAGACACAGCCGCTGTATCGTCTACGGGTTTCACTTTGTTCTTGGATTTACCACCCAAATACCTAGACATCGTGGACCTGTGCTTCATCAAAATCCGAATTATGAGAATATAGAACAATGTAATTAAAACAACTGTCAACACAAAGATTGGCGCTATCACGTAGACTTCAACAAGTCCACGATCGTGACCTCTCCATCTTAATTCACACGCCTCCATTAGCGTGATGTTACTGAACTGAACTACAGCTAAGGACGCCAGACCAATTGCCAGTATCCAGATAATACATGTGGATATGACAGCCCTCAACTTTGGAATCCTCTTGTCTCGGTTGAATGGATTTGCGATTGCTAAATACCTTTCATAGCTCACATATGCCAAGAAAAAGAGTCGAGCGGTATCTACCGTTACACGAATAAACATCTCTCCGCCACATATAATCCCTACATTTATATCCCAGGCCGCGTCGCTGGCCACAAAAATTCGTAACGGCATCAAAACAAAACACGACAGCAGGTCAGCTATTGCAATGTTCATGATGTAGGAATTAAGGGGAGTTCTCAGACTCTTTGTCTTGAGGATGACGTAACACAGTGACACATTACCCATTGTTCCGAACACGGCAGTGAAAAGAAAAAACATGATGGAAAAGACTCGTATCGTTTTTACGTCGTAAGTAAACGAGTCACTCACGTTAGACATTCCAGACGCGGCATATCAGATCCTTCCTCAGATCTCAGCAGATTGTCAGTACCAAATGTACTCAACGTGTGGTATATACTGCAATTATATCTTCAGGTATATATCACAGAATACATTAAATGTGTCACACTAGATCAGCAAACATGGTTGGAATTACAAATTCACCAAAAGTTTATAGTATACCTATTTCTTGTCATTAGACAACGAAATGACCCAATTTCATTGAATGTCTGCAGTACTTGACTTGTTTCTAGTTAAAGAATAACTCATTCAATTTTACGGTGTATCACAAACATTCTGCAAACCTGTCACTACTGGAATATGCTTCAATTTTAATTCGTCGAACATCTTACATCGTTCTGGTCGTGAATTAAAGAATAAACTTCATATCAAATTTATTTGGTGTGTCACAGAGTTGTCTTCATCTAAATAATGACCGAATGACTTCATTTCAATCCATACAGTTCGTCCAGACAAAAGACTATATTAAAATTAACTGAAATTAAATATTGCGTATTGTTTTAAACAGCTAAAGAATTTCTGCATTTCAATTTTAATGACATTTAGTATGTCGAAGTTTTTGTCTTCAGTCAAAGAATTCAAATTAATATCCCAAACCTTTTTCTTTTCTTTTTTTAGAAAAAAGAAGTTCGAATTAAAATGTCTGTTGCAATTTTGTCTCCAGCTACTGAACTGCAACACATTCACAATTGCCGTCTAACATTTAATCGTGTCCTGAACTTTCAGAAGAACATTTACGTAAAAGTAATATGCATCCAACCTTCTGAAACACGGTCTAGTTAAGTATTTGAGTTCACCAAAATGTGGACATCACTCACTATGTTACACAAGTACCATAGTACGGAAGCCGTGTAAACACTCCATGATTACAGCATCAAGCGAACGCGAGATTATGTCAATACAACCACAGAACATCCACATAGATAGCGGACGGTTCATAGACCTCTGACGACAGTAGAGAAAATACAACTATGCTATCTGTAAGTCTGTGCCATTGTGAGTCGATATTTCAGCTCTCGATACAAGCACGTGGCTTTCTCGCCGCCAGAGCAGGTAACTACCGGTTTTGTGTTTAGCGAATCAGTGTTGTGGTAAACACAGTAGTAGGTATTTAGTGAAGGATATCATTTTGTTTGGCAAATTACACGGTTTGTTATAAAATCAGTGGGCGTGAACGGTGTATGCGACAGATTACATTTATTTTTTATTTTTAGAATTAACCCCCGTGACATCATTATACTACAAAAACCAACTAAACTTTAAAAGCCCCTATTTCAACATAGCATAACCTAACGGTAAAATCAGCTATAACTCCAAGTAAAGCAAATAAAATAAAGGTAGAGGCGCTCTCTTCAATATTAGTGGAACTCCCACCGTATAACCGAGAAATGACATCATTGTGAAATTTCACACCCCTTGGTATAGTGTAGCAAATTTAAGTTCTAACCATACATCCGTGATAGTGCCATAACCACAATCACAGCGTGTGACACACTGGTAATCTAAACATGCAGCCACTTCATGCTGTGACACGCTTAAGCTCTAAACATACAGCGACCTCATGGTATGGCAAGCTAGGCTCTTAAGATACAGCTACGTCGTGATATGACACGCTGGTGGTCTAAACATACAGCCACGTTATGATAGGGTACGATGGTGCTATTAACATACAGCCAATTATTGATGTGAGACACTGGTGGTCTAAACATACAGACACCTCATGACAGGACACGCTAATGCTCTAAACATACAGCCACTTCATGATATGACACACTGGTGGTCTAAACATACAGACACTTCATGACAGGACACGCTAATGCTCTAAACATACAGCCACTTCATGATATGACACACTGGTGGTCTAAACATACAGACACCTCATGACAGGACACGCTAATGCTCTAAACATACAGCCACTTCATGATATGACACACTGGTGGTCTAAACATACAGCCACTTCATGACAAGACAGCTAATGCTCTAAACATACAGCCATTTCATGATATGACACACTTGTGGACTTAACATACAGCCACTTCATGATATGACACACTTGTGGACTAAACATACATACATTGCATGATATGACACACTTGTGGACTAAACATACAGACATTGCATGATAGGACACACTTGTGGACTAAACATACAGACATTGCATGATAGGACACGCTTGTGCTCTAAACATACAGCCACCTCATGAGGTGACACGCTAGTGCGATGAACATACAACCGCATCATGATATTATATGCTAGTGCACTAAACATACAGCCAACTCAAAATATGACACGCTTATGATCCAAACGTACGTCTACCTAACGATTTAACCCACTCGTGATACAAGCACACAGCCACCTCGTTGTGTGACTCTCTTGTTTTCTAAACATGATGAGGTGTTCTAAACATACTGCCACCATATGATATGACACTCTAATGATGAACGGATGGACTGGTATATAATATGTATATTCAATGAATGTTTATAGCACTGTCAACGTAAAAAGTGACGTTTGGAATTATTGATCCACAGTAATTGATGGAACAAAGACAGCGGTATCTGTAGAATGATGCATATAATAAAATCTCTTGCTACTAATACTAATCGAAAAAAAGTTGCCTATTGCGTGGCGGAATCGAGTTTGCTATTTCATTATCTATATGGTTCTCAACCATATGTTTGGCGCAAAAACAACAACAAAAAAACTACAACAAAAAACCATAAATAAAATTGTGTCGTCATATATATATATA
>JAECMU010017742.1:13564-24099 GCA_016106625.1 Dracogyra subfuscus
TGTGTGTGTGTGTGTGTGTGTGTGTTTAAATTAATCGAGTTCATGGCACTAGGATAATGCCATTTAAGCAGACGTACTAGTGTAACACTCCACAATTGATGTATACATTAATATTCATCAAATGAAAACACTTCAATGGCAATTTTACACTGAAAGCTGTCCAATGGTTAATAAACCAATGTGCTCCAGTGATGTCGTTAAACAAAACAAACCATTCGTATTACCTTCTGTAAATATGGATGTTTTCCGTGATCGATTCGACCGATCTGTGTAAAAGTGATATTGATCTCAGACATTTAACCATTGACAGCAAATAAAGTATACAGTTTAACGTAATGCAACATCATCTGCTAAATTAATGTAAACAGTCACAAAGCGCTTTGCTGTTCTTCAGAAAAAATATAAGAATCTTATTTTCCAAATACCACAGACCGTAGTTTACATTCATCTCAGCTATAGGTCACACAACCAAGGACCATAATTGAAGTAAATGTGCAAATGTCGAGTCGTACAAGAAAGGGCAATTGGGATTTGGCACAGTCTAGATTCCATGTCACAAATACAACAAATGTTGATTTGTGAAGGAGGATATAAATTGACATTTACCTCGGCCATAGGACATAAAACGTAGGACCATAAATCTTGCAATTGTGCCCTCAATGATGGCTGATACTTGATAATAACAGACATATAATAAAATAACATCGATATCACTTAGTTCTATAGGAGAATAATAGATATAAGAGAATAACAGAAATGTTGGTGAAGAATTAAAAAAAAAAATCAGATCATAACAGTTTCCTGACAATAACATGATATCAGAAAATAAAAGTGATGTTACAAAATAATAAACATTGGAGAATAAGAGGATTATATGAGAATAACAGTAATCAGAGAATTATTAAGATATTGGAAAATAGCAAATATCAGATAATAACAAAGATATGAGATAATACAATAGATATAACAGAACAACAGATATATCACAGAATAGCAGACATATTAGAGAATAAATAACAAATCCGAGAATAACAGACCAATCACTCAATAACAGAGATATTAGACATTATGCTTTTAAATTTTTGCTTGTTAATTGATCATATCACAAGTAGTTATTTTTCATATTATACAAATCTGTACATATATTTGAGTTATTGCATGTATATCATATGTACATAGCTATAGGTTGTACATTATTTTAATATACAGTGTAAAGCAATGATTCAAGGCCCCAACGTTTACTTTGCTGTTGTTTCCGGGTATAATATAAAAGAAGCGATATATCTGGCAATCACACAGATATTAGAGAATAACACAAATTCTGAAAATAACAGAGATATAAGAGAATAACAACGATATCAGAGGATAACAGTAATATCAGAGAATAATAAAGACATTTTTGAAATAACAGAGATATCATAGAGTAACAGAGATATATAAGTCAATAATACATATCATAGAATAACACAGATATCATAGAATAACAGAGATAATATAGAATAACAGATATCAGGGAATAAGAAAAATCACAGAAATTAACAGCATTATCAAAGAATAACAGCTATATGAGAGAATAGTAAAGAAATTAAGGAATAACAGAGATAGTATAGAATAACAGAGATATCAGAAAATAACAAAGATATCAGGGAATTAAAGAGATATCAGAGAATAACAGAGACATCACGCAATACCATATATATCAGACATAACAGAGATATCAGGCAATAACAGAGATGACAGAAAATAACGTCAACAAAAGAAGTAGCAATATTATCCTATTATGTTACAGCGTATCGGAGAGAAACCCCATTGATATTAGCCTAATCGGATAATGACCATATTATTGGCCTACCTAACGAGACGTGGTGTATGTATTACAGCTCTGTCGTGGAATACGAATCTAATTTGAACATGGAAAGAAACAGGTGAGTTCCAGTGTATGTCTGATAGAAGAAACTGATTAAACTTCCTCGTTGGTTGTATTATTTTAAGTAGCATTAGTCTACACCTTTGTGTCATTTTATGAAAATTTGGTATATATATTTAGATATACGATACTTTGTGTAATATGAATTTGCTCATGAATTAAATATGCGTAAAGTAGTATGAATGAAATACAAGAACTACCACCTACGTTTTACTGACGTTTAGACAGAAATAGCATACAAGTTTGTAAGAGGATACATCTGAATGACAAAACCGCAAGATGCGTGGAACGGTGCCGTTGCAAACACGCTTTTTGCTGTCAAGCCAGTCTTGGGCGAGTGGCAGTCCTCCTATAGGCAGTGCAGGAATGACGAAACAGTATTGTGTCATACTCGCATCGGTCATACATATCTGACCCATTCATTTATCTTCAGAAGTATCCTCCACCTCAGTGTTGATGTACTCTGAGGGTACGCCACATTTTCGTGGAGAGTGATAATTTCAAAGAAACTAGAAAAGATATATTTTGTCAACGAAATGCCATAGAATACTTCCGGTTCCATACGGAACATTTATTAAAACAAATTCGTGATACTAACTTTTATTATAAATCGTAGGTTTACTTATCTGTGATCATTTGTCTATGTTGCGCAGTTCCTTACACTGTTAATTTAACTGTTGAATTTTTATTTTGATGTTGATCATCACTTAACTTTTGGCATTTACCATAATTTGACACCCAATAGCCGATGAATTTTTAATGCTGTGTTATCGTTATATATATATTCTGTTTTGTTCTATTCTCTCGATCAAATGTCGAAATAGCTATACATAAAATAACCATTGCAGATGCTATCATCACTATTTTGATAGTGACGAGTGCATGCCATCACAGTTGTATTTATTCCAGTGAGCTCCGTCCTGCGCTAGGTTTCATTCAGTAAACTAGTCTGGGAATGGCAATGGCAGTCCTCCTTGTGGTAGTCAAAAGGATGTATTGTCAGTAAGGGATCTCATCAGCGTAGCTGAACTTCAACAGACGAGGTACTAGATAGAGATTTATGGAATCAACGACTACTTTGCGAAAGCCTATTGGATTCTACATTTTGCAGATATGTGGTCTTGATCATTAATAACGGTTTTGTCGTTTATATTTACAAATGTGTTGACGACCCTTATACATATTCCTTTTATTTAGTGTACGTATTACTCATTTATCGTATGTGTCTTCTGAATGAGAACTGATGCCAATCGATACGGACGGGGTGAATCGCGAGCCCATCGCAACGATTAATCACCTACACAAAGGATGTCGTCTAATGTCACACTTTGTCGTATTAGAGGTTGAAGGTCAACATTAGATGATGGATCTGTATGACACAGTAAAATAGCGCATGGATATAAAAACACACTGTAATGGGTATACGTGTTCATTCCGATTATATGTTCAGTCCAAATTAAAAAATCTGTATTATTTTATGATTTGTCGTGTACACCCTCCCTCCCCCACAAAGGATAACCCAACTGAATATGAGATCGGCTAAAACGTATGTGATCTGTGATTTAATATTTCTCATTCATTACTGTATGGATATTTGCCACAGTCAATGAAAATTATAGGTACGGTGAAATATTATTAAAATAGCAACAGATTTAAACCGTAAGTAACAACGCGATGCCAAAAGCTACTTATTCAACTACCATTCTTTACGACACAGAAGTAATCAACGAAAATGAGCTAAGGGACCAAATAAGAGACAATTGGAAAAAAATACACAGGAAACATATCGATTTCCTTTTGCTAAAAACCCCACAAACATTTAAGGGCAGTCTGTGAGTTAAAAAAAGAAGTTTGTTTTGTTTAGCGACACAACTAGAGCACATTGTTTTGTTAATAATCTGCTATTAGATGTCAAACATTTGGTGATTGTGACATAGTTATAGTCTAGAGAGGAAACCCGCTATATTTTTCTATTAATAGCAA
The DNA here is from genome assembly GCA_016106625.1 of Dracogyra subfuscus. Classification (NCBI taxonomy): domain Eukaryota; kingdom Metazoa; phylum Mollusca; class Gastropoda; order Neomphalida; family Peltospiridae; genus Dracogyra; species Dracogyra subfuscus. The sequence continues at coordinate 17,475 of JAECMU010017742.1, forward strand.
AGGATATTTTATATGCAAAATCCTGCAGACACGATAGCAGATACAACGGCCTGTAATATACCAGTCGTGATGCACTGGCTGGGAGAAGAGTTTGTGAGCAAGACGGTGAACACACTGACCACCTTTACAAGATTACAAAGGTAAAAAGAAAGACATGTATTATTTAACGACGCACTCAACACGTTTTATTTACGGTTATATAGCGTCAGACATATGGTTAAGGACCACACAAATATTGAGAGAGGAAAAAGCTGTCGCCACTTCATGGGCTACTCTTTTCGATTAGCAGTAATGGATCTTTTATATGCACCAACCCATAGACAGGATGTCACATATCACGGCCTTTGATGTACTAGTCGTGGGGCACTGACTGGAGAAAGAAATAGTGCAATGGGCCTACTGATCGGGATCGATCCCAACTCAACCGCGCATCAAGCTAGCGCTTTAAAACTGGGCTAAGCCTCGCCCCCAAAGGAAGAATACTTTTTACTTACCTTTTGGCATTGCATTGTTTAGCTAACAATTTTGAATATGTTGCTGTTTTAGAAATATTTGACCAATGGGCCTACAATTGTTACTGAACGTGGCAAATATCCATATTGTAATATGTGTGAAATATTAAAATTACAATGCCCATATGTTTTAGACAATTCCATACTCAGTATTGTTATCGTCTTTTGGGAACTACTTAACTTTTTGTTTTCCTTGCAGGTGGAAAAAATGCATATAGTAATGGATGTTAAATATCACAGTTACGGTCCCAATACTTTTAAAATAATTCTTCATTTTATTTTTAGTCACCCGATATTTTCTACTTTCTACTATATTTGTACAGAATGAACTGGGAAAAAACCCCACCCAACTGGCAAATTGTTTTTAAATATTAATGAAACATTTAATTTTTGCAGTGTTATCTTTTTAAATTACAGTTGGCAGACGCATTAATACAAATACGCATTATAGTGTGTGGGTCGACATGTCTCAGTGTAATGTCACCATGAAGTATTTGTATGTTTCGTGCTGGGGTGTCGTTAAACGTCTATTCTGGTCTATTCATCATTTACAGTATCCGTTTGTCTGACATTCTGACTGTCTGGCTTTCAGTACTAATTCGTGGCAGCAAATGTGTATACGTTTTTGTTGTTGGGTATATCTTTACGTTCAGTTGGAAAACAAATTTTTTAAATTCCAAATAACACTTCAAAACTATTACCATAAAACATTATGGCTGAACTAAATGACAGGAGGTTTTCAACAGGATCGCATCGGCGTACATAGGATTTTGAAAAGGAGGGTTCGATTTTGAAAAGGGGGGTTCCAAAATAGATTGCAGAGATATATTTTTATTTTGAGTAAATATAATAATGTCAGATATCAATGTCAGATATATTAAATTATAAAAAGGTGATTTCAGGGGGTAGATCGAACCCATCGAACCCCCACCCCCCACCCCATGTACGCCCATGGATCGCCACAACTACAAAGAAGACTATTATAAGTTCACTCTGCGATTATTATCGCTATACAATGCACACTCCAAAGGTTATGTAAACACACAGCCTACATCTTTAACTAAATTATCACCCCTCAAATAGTATACAATTAATCGCAGTAGAAAAGAGAAACTGTATATATCTATATATCTATCTATCTATCTATCTATCTATCTATCTATCTATCTATCTATATATATATATCTATATCTATATCTATATATATACAAACCGCCATGGATGTATTTTGTTCAGGAGAGGAATATAATTCTATAATTTCCAAAATATGAACAGTTATCATTTAACAGGTTCACTGGCAGTATCTTTAGACACAATACACTTGTGGTAATATTTCGCATACAGTTATAACGTTTGTAAGAGGATAGACATCACAAGTCCTGTGATTGGTGGTAAATGTGAGTGGGTATAAAAACTATCAGTATCAAACATGTATGCAGTTTTATTTCATCTAGTACCACCTTGTAACATGTATGAGGTTCCTGTAATAAAATACATTTTGTGCTAAACTACGGGTGTTGTCAAAACATCTGGTTTTACCGAAAATAAACCATGAAAGGTACCATTTTCACCAGTTGATACTTTGAGGTAGGGGTTGTAGTACTGATAATTATGGGTCATAGTTTGGTTGATATATTGCATATAGTGTTTTTAAACACAAACTTCAACATGATCGCCTATGAGATTTTATTTGGTATAGTACAACCGTTACAGATGGGTAAAGAAACAACCCATTTCAGGAGAAACCAGAAGTGTTCTTTGGTAAATTATTACTTATTTGTTTCTTCAAGACAGTGACATCGAAAACCGGACGTTGGGTGGTGTTTCGCATTAAGATGATTCACTGATTCGTTCATCTCGTGGTGACTCTAAGGCTGCATCGATTATTTCAATAATTAACTCTACTAACAACTTTAAACAGAAGTACGTGTCAAATGAGATCATCAGCGATATTCACAATCGTGTTAAGACGTTTACCTATTTGAAAAATATACTAGTATACTTTAGTAGTGTCCACAGTTTATCGATGCATTGAATCTGAAGTTAAGCTAAATTAGGTAAACTGCAATTATCTACAGGAGATCACCCTCTCATTTGGAGAGCACCCAATGAGAGGGTGCTAAGTGGATGCACCCTTCCTTAAAGAAACCAAGTTTTTAGAGTAACACAAATCATTGCTAGGAGCCAGACGTAGCTCAGTAGTCGATGATCGTCTGATGCACGGTCAGTTTAGGATTATTTTCTGTTCCAGCCAGTGCACCAGGACTGGTATATCAAAGCCCGTGGCAGCTAACCTGTCTGAGGGATGGGGCATATTAAATGATCCTTTACTATTAATGGCAAATGTAGTGGGTTTCCTCTCTAAAACTATACGTCAAAATTAACGACAATCGATCCTTAATAAACCAATGTGCTATAGTGGTGTCGATAAACAAACATAGCATTTGTATAGGTTAGACGTAATACGAGTAAAATCCTACTCATTTTGATACTTCTGTGGAAGATCATCATATAGATAATACGTGTTAAAGGGACATTCCTGAGTTTGCTGCATTGTAAGTTGTTTTCGATTAATACAATATTTCTACTATTAAACTTACATGTAAAACATAATTTTATGTTCTTGTTTAAAATATCAGTAATTGTATATTCAATGCGTTTCTGGTCGTCTTAATATTTGTAAGAAGCCCAAACTGGATTTCGTCTTCAAATAATTTCGTACGTACGAAAAAATATATTTTAGGAAAAAAACCCACGTAATTTAACCCACTACAAATATTAGAACGACCAGAAAGATGTTTAATATACAGCCACTAATATTTTATGCAGACAAATGTATTTGATATGTAATTACAATCGTTAAAAAGTCTCTGTTAGTCGATAACATCTTAAACATTGCAGCAAACGCAGGAATGTCCCTTTAATGTGTGTTTTTTTATATATAAATAGTACAGATGCCCTTTGTAAACATTGGACGTCTTCACTGGATGCAAGAGGCGATCTTTATAAACATTGCACCTTACCCCTCCTAGAAGAATCCTGCATCAATTGCTATGGAGCGGGCAGCATAGCCCAGTGGTACAGTGCCCGCCTGATGCGCGGTCGGTCTAGGATCGATCCCCGTCAGCTAACCACTGGGTTTTTTCTCGACATAACCATATGTCCGACGCCGATATAACCGTAATTATAATGTGTTGAGTGCGTCGTTAAACAAGCAAAAGCAAAAACAAGCAAAAGCAATTGCTATGGTAGTAAGTGACAGTTAATTGCAGTTACAGTTGCGTGTTTCCTCTCTCATTGCTTTTGTTGTATTTATCCAGTTATCTGACACAATATAACTTAAGTAAAATGTATTGAGTGCATGATTCGTCGTTAAATAAAACATTCCTTTAAATGTACTTAGCCCTCAAAATACTTGGAACAATAGTAAAAATAAACCCAAAAACAACAACAAAAATCAAAACAACAACCAGCCCCCTTCCTTCAAAAACAAAAACAAAAACCCTCACAAATAAACATAACACAAAAATCATAAACGCAGCCCCACCCTAAAAAACCACCAACAAAACAAAAAACCCAACCCCCTCAAAAAATATAAAAACACCAACAAAAGACACATAGGTTTTTTACCACGATAAGAACTGGCAGACATTTGCTATTACATAATTATTTTTATTGTGCTAATATTGATCAGGAAAGAGGAAAAACACCATAAATATACGAAACCGTACAGGATTAGAAATTACAAAAGCGAATGCCATTAATGGTGCACAAATTTGATGTGGTAATGATATAATAGATACAAATTTACAACCATGTGTAATACATAGAATTAAGTACGTTTACAAGCTGGTTCATGTCCAAAGATAGTCGAAAACATCTTACAAACTCAGGAATGTTCTTTTATCTGAGTTTAATAAATAACTGACTCTTCAAGTTAATATTACATGGGGCATTAATAATAATTCAGTAAAAACAACAACAACAACAAAAAAGACAACCTCCCACAAATACACAAAACCACAACTGAGGTATTACGTATGAAGATAAACTCGATACCACTTATTATTAATTAGTTTGTTCATCGTGAAATGAGTGCCTCTATTTAAGTAGTAGAAAAAGTGTTTTTCATCTTCAAGAAATATATTTCTTTGTTTATTCACACGATTATATAGAACAATAGTTTGGTTGTTACCATGGGAACCATTGCAGTTTTTACTCGAAATATAGCGGGCAGCGTGGCCCAGTGGTACAGTGCCCGCCTGATGCGCGGTCGGTCTAGGATCGATCCCCGTCAGCTGACCACTGGGTTTTTTTCTCGACATAACATATGTCCGACGCCGATATAACCGTAATTAAAATGTGTTGAGTGCGTCGTTAAACAAACCAAAAAAAATAAAAAAAAATACTCGAAATAGTATGCTTTACTAAATTTTCGGCAGAAAGCAAAGTAAACAAAATCCCCTAAATTTCAGTTTTTAATCACAGTATATATCTTTTAATTTAAAAGCTTTACGGATTCTATTTTAAAATGGAAAATCAATTTTGATGAATCAGTGAAGTGTCCTTTAACTATATTAAATCCTTACCGCATAGCTATAAAACTGGATTCATTGTCTTCATTCAGCCGGTCGTAACATTTGGCTAATGCACCTGCACTATTAAGAGGACACTGCTCCACTTTAGGTTTTACCTCATGCAAATCTGGCCTTTGACTCTAACAATATCATATACGGCCATCCGGTGTCATCCATCACATTTCTTACAACTAGTTAAGATTTTACATGAAACAGGTTAGCCTAAACATACTGAGTTTCATCGGAAGAATCCTGTTTCCATACAGTGTGTAACGCGTCGACATCCTACGCAGACAAACGATATCGTCTGCCAATTTGTCCACATAAAAAGGTCTTTCGTCGGGTTTCCATAAAATCTGCACCTCGTCACCAACCGATGCAGATTATCGTAGACCTTGAGAAAACCAATTTTAATAATCCATTTTTGCCGAAATGTGGAAATCGGTGTTCTAGGTTCAAATCCGGTTAACATCTTTTCTAAGACATTATTATTATTATTACATTGTTATTGAAACCCGCTACATTGTTATATTTACCACCAGGGAAACACCCCACCCCCCCCACCCCCCCCACCCCCCACACACACACATATACATATATACATACACCCACCTAGGTAGCACACCATGGTTGGCCATACGTTGGCCAAACGTAGACCGTACCGTTGGCCAAACGTAGACCGTACCGTTGGCCCAAAGTGATGAACATTTTGTCCGTTGGGCCAATGTTGGTTCACTGTTGGCAATTCCACGTTGCATCAACGGTGTACCAATGTTGAGCCAACATTTTCATACCGCTTTATATATTTGACCCAACGTTGTGCCAACATGGAACCATTGCAATTAAGAATAACGAAAGCACAGTTATAACATTTATTATCGAACTACATATCAATCTTGTTCGTCATCTTTTTCGGACTCCGACTACGTCTCCATGGCTGCTGGCTGTTACCTCTCCTCGTCAAGCGCTGCAGTGACAAACGCAGAAGATAATGATGACATACTAGAAGGATTTCAACAATTTAGGCTTAAATAAACACCTGAAATTATTTAAAAGTGAAATATATGCCATTGAATAAAAGGTTTGTTCATGTGTATTCAGTGTACCCAAATGTCACTTTATTACCGTTATAAAAAAATAAATATATATAAAATTTACTCCGAGTCAAAATAAAAGTACTTGAAGTTGGTTTTGTTTAACGACACATTGATTTATTAATCATCGGCTATTGAATGTCAAACATTTGGTCATTTTAACATATAGTCTTTGATAAGAAACCCACTATATTTATTCATCAGTAACAACGGATCTTTTATATTAATACCAGAGGCAGGATAGCACATACCACGGCCTTTGATATACCAGTTGTGATGCACTGGCTGGAACGAGAAATAACCTAATGGGCCAACACACGGGGATCGATCCCAAGCCGTCCGCGCATCAAGCGAGCGCTTTGCCACTGGGCTACATCCCTCCCCATGAAACGATTTATTCCTAATTCTAAAACTAAATAACCCAGCCATTACATTGTCTTGC
>JAECMU010017744.1:5424-16533 GCA_016106625.1 Dracogyra subfuscus
TATGCTTCTACCTGTTCAAGCCAGTATTTATTAGTTTATCAATTGCCATAAAAGTCTGTATTGTTTAATGACACCACTAGACAACATTGATTAAGTAATCATCAGCTATTGGATGATAAATATTAGTAATTCTGACTCGTAGTCATCAGAAGAAACCCGCTACATTTTTTCTAATGCAACAAGGGATCTTTCATATATACTTTCCCACAGACAGGAAAGCACATACCATGGCCTTTGACCAGTTGTGATACACTGATTGGAAAAAATCAGTTGAATGGATCAATTGCCATAATAAGTACATGTATTGTAATTATTGCACTTTCTTCTACTCTGTTTGTTTCCCTTTTAATTTTAACTGCACTTTCTGCTGCTCTGTTTGTATGCCCTTTAACTCTATCCGCACTTTGTGCTGCTCTGTTTGTATCGCCTTTAACTCTATCCACACTTTCAGCTGCTCTGTTTGTATGCCCCTTAACTCTATACCCCAACCTCAATCTATGGGTGCTAAGATTTTATTTTATTTTAAAAATTTAATAAAGTGTTTTTCAGTAAATTTGCTAGAAGACTTTAGTAGGATAAGTAGATTTTTTAATTTATTATTATTATGCGTTTCTTTACTATGGTGTTTGGATATATCATGACATGTAATGCTACAAATGTACTCTGTTTTACCTGCAATACCATCCTATTTTAAGCAATTACAAGTTGTTCTATTATTATTGTTATTATACTGTAAACAAAAAAACAAATTAAAAAAACCTGTAAATAAACATATCTGAAGAAAATAATTAGAGTAAAACATTTTTCCAAGTAGGGTTTTTTATTTTTAATGGTATCACAATTAGTACTTGACATCTAATAGCCTTGATGCTTATAGACATAATTAAAATGGTGGGTTTTTTATTTTTAATGGTATCACAATTAGTATTTGACGCCCAATAGCCTCGATGCTTATAGACATAATTAAAATGGTGGGTTTTTTATTTTTAATGGTATCACAATTAGTATTTGACACCCAATAGCCTTGATGCTTATAGGCATAATTAAAATGGGTTTTTTTTGGGGTTTTTTTAATGGTATCAGAATTAGTATTTGACGCCCAATAGCCTTCATGCTTTGTTATCATTGAATATCAGTGGCGTAGCGTGGGCGGGGCCACCGGGGCAGTTGTCCTGGGCACAAAATTCTGAACTGGTGGAAGGGACTCGCGGATTACTAACGGTCCACTGGTTAGGGGGTGCAAAACTTGCCTTGCCTTGGTTTGCTGGCAACCCACGCTATGCCATGTATGATCATTTTCTATTACACATTTCTGAGGTAGACTTTTATATACATGTAGTTATACACTTTAATTACTAGTCATGTAGTACAGTATACTTTTCACAACTTGCCAAAACCGTAATATATTCCTTTGTATTACAATTTAAATTTACCATTGAAAAACATTGTGTTACTTGCCATAAATGCTCATTTTTTATTGTTATTAATGACGTGTGTTAAATAGATCAGAGTAGGGAAACCAGGTTTTGTACTAACTTAGCTTTGCAGGGTATAAAAGATCCTGCTGGCCCATCATTAATGTTTGACAAATAAGATTTGGTGCTTAATTTTTTGTGGAGTATATAATTACATGTTTTTGTGTCTTTCTGGCAATGGTTTTTTTAAATATTATTTGTTAAGAATTCTGCTATGATTGTAAATGTATTTTGGTTAGTTTATAACTTTTCATTACTTTTGAACCTTCTATTCAATTTCTACTTCCCAGTGGGAGTCCCCATTCCCCCTCCAGTCTATAAACAGTTCTGATTTATTTCAGTTTTTATGTCTGCTTTAACTCAGCCATCTAGTTTCATTTCAACTTATTTTCATGCTTATATTCAATTAAGGTTCAAGCACGCTGTCCTGGGCACACACCTCCGCTATCTGGGCTGTGTCCAGGACAGTAGGTTAGTTGTTAGTGGTTAGTGAGAGAGAAGAGGGCGTAGTGGCATTACATCTACCCATTGAGCCCTTAAGAACTTGCTCTGGGTTGGAGCCGGTACCGGGATACGAACCCTGTACCTACCAGCCTGTAGTCTGATGGCTTAACCACTGCACCATCGAGGCTGGTCAAACGGTACTGATTTGATGTCAGTTTTTATATCTGCTTTCACTCTGTCTTATGGTGGACTTGGGTGAAAGAAGGGAGAGTTCCAGTACCGTATATATCATGATCGGAAAAGCTAGGGGACCCATGACACACTGGAAGATTTTGACCAATTAACTGTTGGGAAGTTTTGGATGACAGTAATAGAGAATGACAACTGAACATAATGAAGAAGGAAATGTTTTAATGATGCATTCAACATATTTTAGTTACAGTTATATCGGGCACAATGAGGAGGGATTTAACTGTCACCATGAGTTGTGGTGGGCTGTTGCTTTTTCAAGTCACAGTACTCCACCAATTGGTATATGAAAGGCCATGGTATGTGTTGTGTTGTCTGCAACAGAGTACATTGAACAGTTTATGTGGCAGTAGCAGGCTTCTTATCATTTTTTTAAACTATTGTTAAAGTTTGTTTTGTTTAACAACACCACTAGAGCACACTGATTTATGATCTTCGGTTATTGGATGTCAAACATTTGGTAAATCTGACAGGTCCATTAAATGTTTTCATTAGCAGTAAGGGATCTTTTATATGTACTTTCCTTTTAAACAGGACAGCATATACCATATCATTTCATATACTAGCCATGGGGGCACTGGTTGGGATGGGTGGGGAATTCCAACAAGAGGTTTGATCCTATGACCCACAGAACTTGGGCGACTGCTTTACTGACAAAGGTAAACCCCACCTCTTTTCTAGGACAAGTGTCCAAATATGACAAAAATGTTCTTATTAAATTTGTAACTTTTAAGAATAATTAATCTTCATTAATTTACATCTTAACAAGACCTCATATCAAAATTGTCTCATTCCAACCAGTGCACCACAACTGGTCAAAGGCCATGGTATGTGCCTTCCTGTCTGTAGAAAAGTGCATATAAAATATCCCTTGTTCCATTAAGAAAATGTAGCAGGTTTCCTCTATTGACTACAAGTCAGAATACCAAATGTTGGACATCCAGTAGCCAATGATTAATATATCAATGTGCTCTAGTGGTGTCATTAAATAAAATGCACTTTACTAGCATATCAAAATTGCATTTTCCTCCTCACAAACAAAATAAATCTTTATTTTTACAACACTTCCAACAGCTAATGGCTACAATGTTTCCACTGTGCCAAGGACAAAAGTTAGTTTAGCCCGGACAAATAACATAGGACTTTTAATTAATTATTATCAAGACATTTTAATGTTTCTCAGTGAATTACAAATTAATAATATGCAAAATGTTTGTTGTTTTGTGATATTCATATTTTCTAGTGAACAATAAAAATTACCTGTACCCATTTGAATTGCATTTTACAATTTTTTGTTTAAAATGTTTTGAGCTTAATATATACTAGTGGAAAAAAGTTCCTGTGCATGGTAAAAAGTTGAATAAAATCATAATCCCAAGTTGTAAAATAATAACATGTTCAGGAGACATGTGCCCAACCATTATGTTCAAAACATTTTCCTCGATATTGCAGTCGCACGTGTTGTTAGTGTGCCGCACATGCAATACTCATAACCAGATTTGCTGATCACGTGGCACATGTCCTTGTTAATTTTGCAATGGAAAATGGTAGAGGCCTAAACCACTGTCTAGAAAAACAACTGATTAATTTTAAACGGCTTTTATGCCATACTACGCCTATCTAAATTTGAACGTCACCTCATGGTCGGGATGCTCGAAACTGGAATGGCACATAACGAGGTCACAAGACGTTTTGGCATGCATTGAAACATGATACAGAATTTGTGGCGACGTTACCAACAGCAAGGCAACACAGAGATAGACCACGTTCAGGTCGCCCGCGTGTGACATCACAAGCACAGGAGAACCATATTCGGGTAACACATCTTCTGAATCGATTTCAGGCGGCAACTTTGACAGCCAGAACCATCCCTTTGTTGAGAGCAATCAGTGCCAGGACAGTTCACATCGGGCCGCGATGCCTCTGCAATACATCCTATTCTGCTATGACCTCACCAAACTGAGACGTCACTTAAATTCACCCGTCGCAACTGGTCAGGTGTGCTATTCACCAATGAGTCCAGATTCCATTTGGATAGTAGTGATGGTCGAAATAAGAGTTTACAGATGTGTTAACGAATGCTACGCTGACGCTTGTGTTGTGCAGGTTTCGGTGGCGGGAGCGTCATGGTGTGGGGAGGCATCACATCACACAGGAGGACACAGCTGGTGATTGTGGCTGGAAATCTGAATGCCGTATGCTACAGGGATGAGATCATAAGACCGCATGTGCTCCCGTTCCTTCAAGGTCAACGTGGTGCTGCAAGACAATGCTCGCCCTCACGTTGCATGTGTAGTGACCGACTTCCTGAGACAGCAGAATGTCAACACACTGCCTTGGCCCACTGTTTCGCCTGACCTGTCGCCCATTGAGTACGTATGGGACGAAATGGAGAGACGCCTACATCTTCTGCCAAACCAGCTATTGACCTTGAACCAACTGTGTCGTGACCTTGTTCAGGTCTGGAACAACATCCCACAAGGGTTTCTGAACCATCTGGTGTCATCAATGAGACGTCGTTGTCAGGCCTGTGTGCACGCACACGGTGGCCATACACTGTATCGACATTGTGAACTCACTTTCGACGCCACCCCTCTTTATGACCCAGAGATTGGTAACAACAATGCCAGACGTTTTTTCTTCTGGATTTGGTATTGTGCGTAAATGGCAAATAAATAATGTGTGAAATAATTGTGTTGATTTAATTACAAATAAGAAAATCACACCACTTTTAGTAATGCATAGGAACCTTTTTCCGCTAGTATATAACAGCTTGTCGGTTCTGGATATTTTGATAGCATTTTGGCATCAATACACAATCGAGTGGGCAGCATAGCCCAGTGGTACAGTGCCCGCCTGATGCGCGGTCGGTCTAGGATCGATCCCTGTCGGCTAACCACTGGTGTTTTTTTCTCGACATAACCATATGTCCAACGCCGATATAACCATAATTGTAATGTGTTGAGTGCGTCGTTAAACAAAACAATAAAAACAAAACAAAAAACAATACACAATCATGGGTATCAGCATGTATACAGCACTAATATACCTTACTCATAAAAATTACATTTGTGGCATGTTGTTGTTTTGGGATCGCAGAAGAAGAAGTTGTTTTGCCGTTGACATTTTCTTAATTGCAGGAGTTGTTGACTGAAACTGGAGTTTTGATGACTGTATTTGTTCTGAAGACAATAGAGTCTACTTGTGTGGAAGTGGGTTGCAGTTGCAGGTGCCTGCTCCTGATGTTTTTGGTGTGATCCAAAGCTGTTATTTGGGCAATATACAAGTGGATGTTATTTATGTTTTTTGTACAGTCCACCCGCTGCAGACCCTGGTCGGGCTAATTGTGCCCTCTTACACTTGTCAAATGCAGGCGGTCCCCTCTCACTGGCGACAAATGAGTAGTGGATCCCTATTTTCTCACCGTTTCCAGTTACTTTCATATTCAAGACAATAGGGCGTCTAGAAAACATAATGTAGTGAGTTTAGGGGTGCGAGATGTTCATATGAAGAGTGCAAATGCAAAATTCCATTTTACCTCTTTTCGTGTACATTTTTCTCTTTTTTTTGCTGGGATATAGTATGAATCCTTTAACAATATTACTTAGTGGTTATAATAATGTTATAAATAAACTAATAACATGTCAAATTTCCACAAATCTAAGTTTAACGAAAATATGTTTTTTTAACTGATTTTAACAAATGTTTTTGGCAAAACCCATTAAGTCCATGATCATATTTTTTTTTTAAACCTGCTAAATCCACATTGGTATTATGGAGCAGTGGGAACAATATAAAAACACTAGAAATTATGAAAGAACTTCAGAACAGCATTAACATTTGTCAGTTGAGAGAAAATAGAGCATGGGTGGCCTCAGGAAGTGGTGGGAGATTGTTCTAATTAAATGGCATTTTTATTTGAAATTGTCATAGTAATGTAGAATGGTGTTGAAACAGTTCACAGCAAGAGCAATATCATACTTCCTGGGCCATGCATAAACGTATTACCTCTTCGGCCAATCCCCTAATCAGGACACCCAAGCATTCTATCCCATTTAGTAATTTTTTAAAGTCTCTGTGGTCACGAAAAACATTTGACGTGGTCTAGATGATTGAACAATGGGTTCATCACAATTTTTCATTGTATTTGCTAAATTATTGGACACAAACTACAACTTTCACTGATAGGTTTGTTTGTTTGTTTAACGACACACTCAACACATTACAATTACGGTTATATCAGTGTCGGACATATGGTTATGTCGAGAAAAAACCCTAGTGGTTAGCTGACGGGGATCGATCCTAGACCGACCGCTCATCAGGCAGGCACTGTACAACTGGGCTATGCTGCCCGCTTCACCAATAGAAGAAAGCATTCATAGATGCCGCCATATTGGAATCGTGCAACATCATTCAGCACTCTGGTTGACGTAATTAATGCATGTTGCAGCTTTTGCAAAAGAGCCATTTGGTAGGATTTATAATGGGACTTTGCGACTTTTGCATTAAAATGATTTTATTTTCAGATACTAGGCACTGAAATCTACAGTATGATGCATGAATCTCATTTTATGTGTTGATGGCGTTTAGCGGGTTTTGCGCCTGAACTCTTCATATGGCCCATTTGCTTCAGATTAAAAGCCACATTTTTAGATAACAAAAATGGTACCAGTACATTTATAAAAGTTAAAGTTTGTTTTCATTAATGACACCACTAATGCACATTTATATTTATTAATCATTAGCTACTGGATGTCAAACATTTGAGGTTTTTTTACATATAGTCTTACAGAAGAAACCAGCTAAATGTTTTCCATTTGTAGCAAGGGATCTTATATGTGCACTATACCACACAAACAGGATAACACATACCACAGTCTTTGATATACGGTACCAGTCGTAGTGCACTGGCTGGAACAAGAAATAACCCAATAGGCCCATCATTTAGGATCGATCCCAGTACATACCAAAAGAATGATGGAAAAACAAAAGAAGAAAAAGCAATCTTCATGTTTAATAATTTAATCACAAATCTTTCCCATTCTAGTTTGTTACACTTTAAGGCCTTGTCCTGATGTGATCACAGTGAAAAAAACAATCTGTTGGTGAATTTAAAAGGACAGTTTTGTAAGGATTTCAAACAGGATGATAAAAACTCTGACATGAGAATAAAAATAGTAAATAATAAACTTTTGTATTAACTATCTGAGACACTGATGGAAAATCTCTTAGGCCCGATTCTTGTCGATGGTTCAGCTATGATCCATGAATCAAGTCAAACTGATTACCTACATGTAGATTATTTTTCAGTTGATGCAAGTGTGAACTGGAAACACATTGAACGCATGTTTAGCAAGAATTCTACAGAAGTAAATGCCTACAATAAATGTATTTGATGTCGCTCAATAGTTTTGATCCATAAGATAGGTCATCTAAAAAAAAAAATCTTAAGAGTAATTTTTAATTCTTTTTCACAAAACTTTACTGTTAAGCAAAAAGCTAATATATTTTAATTAAAAATGTTTAATTAATTAATTTTTAATTCTTTTCATATGTATTGTGTTGTATAGGAACAACTTTAAAGAAAACCCCACATCCATCTAGGAGTTACAGTTTGTAAGAAATGGCGATAAACACAAAACATTAACGTTAAGCTACATGTAAATACAAAATTAAAATAATTTTAATTAAAACATTTTAATTTAAAAAACAATTCTTTTCACTGCATTGTGTTGAACTAGTTACAGTTTGTGAGAAATGGAGATAAATGCAAAACCGTAACATTTAGCTAAATGCAAATAAATAAATAAATTTTTTAATTAAAATTTTTTAATTAATTAATATTAAATTCTTTTCACATACTCTATAAACATCCACTGATGCAACCATAAACCAAGTTTTACTGATGTAGGACTTTAGCTATAGTTTATTAGGAATGGATATAAATGCAAAACCTTGCAAAAAGCAAACTTTTTAATTCTTTTTAACAAAAGTAATACCTACAACTCGCCTTTTTACTTCAGAAAAGTAATACCTATAACTCGCCTTTTTACTTCCGAAAAGTAATACCTATAAGTAATACCCATAACTCGTTTTTTTACATGTACTTCAGAAAAGTAATACCTATAACTCGCCTTTTTACTGTAGAAAAGTAATACCTATAACTCACCTTTTTACTTTAAAAAAGTAATACCTACAATGTATAACTCGCCTTTTTACTTTAAAAAAGTAATACATATAACTCGCCTTTTTACTTCAGACAAGTAATACCTATAACTCGCCTTTTTACTTTAAAAAAGTAATACATATAACTCGCCTTTTTACTTAAAAAAGTAATACATATAACTCACCTTTTTACTTTAAAAAGTAATACATATAACTCGCCTTTTTACTTTAAAAAAGTAATACATATAACTCGCCTTTTTACTTCAGCAAAGTAATACATATAACTCGCCTTTTTACTTAAAAAAAGTAATACATATAACTCACCTTTCTACATCAGAAAAGTGAGACACAAAATCAAAATGGTCGGTGTTTACTTTAATTGGGAATCATGGTTGAACCGTTAACAAGAAACTGAGCCTAAATGTTCATAATTCAATATAAAAATATGATGAAATATAAAGTGTTGAGCATAGTTCTATATAACAAAATTAATGTAACTATCTAAAATGGAGCACAAAAAACCCACTCATTACTGTATAACAAATCAACTGCAATCAAAGGTGCAAACTAATACAAACTGATAATGTGTACTATTGGGTAATACAATGTACATGTATATCATTAAAATATTAGTAAACTACTATGGATTAAGATGTTTTTACAACATGATAAAATACTGATAGAAAACAGTTTCAGAATTTTTTTTTTTAAATAAGTGACTCATTTTCAAATCCATAACTGTTGAATACATTAAGAAACATGGTTTTAATTATGATTTATTTGCTAAAATTAATATATTTTTTTCACTAAACACATACACATAATATTATACATGTATATCAACATTGGAAGCCAACTCTGACCATCATAACAAAAACATAACAAATATTAAATATTATTTTAAACTACCGTAACAGAAGAGATGACACACTCTTGTGACCACATTTTCATTTTATATATTACATAAATAAAATATTCACTGAAAAAAACAAAAACAATTTCTAACATCATAGTACTTTAACCCTTTCAAATTATGGAACGGGAAATCCCGTTAAAAAAAAATCACCGTTCAAACTACAAAACGAGAAATCCCATTGTGTGTTTTCAGTTTGTATTTACCACCAAATTTGTCACAGGTTGACATGCGCAATAGAGGCAATGCTAATAACAACATCCTGTAGAAGTGTTATATGGTTTGCCATGAGAATGTGATCATTTGTTTGGAATTTGCCAGCCTATTTGGTATAAGTGTTCTGTTAACTACAATGGCGTCATCCATTTTCTATAATACGACCTTTATGGAAAATTACCGTGATAGTGATGTTTTATCGTAATGAAACAGTGATAATTCCAATGGAATTCCACTAGCTGAAATACTATCACGAATTCAAGATGACCTACCACTTTCGAGATTTGCACGTGGTCGTAAAAATATTTCTAAATGGTTATTCATTTACACATTTTCATAGAAATTTGGTGTTTTATAACCAGTGATTTTATTTAATATACCTCTATATGTGTATAATAATGAGCTCCTTCTCATAGACAATTGATTTACGTTTACAAATATGCTTGAACCAGTCTTCTACTATGAATAATAAAAAAGTTGTCATCAAACAAACATCTGTGAATGTGTCCTTTGTTTAACTTTCAAATATATCAATTCCTGGGGCACTTTGAAGACAATGGGTTAACAAGTCTAAAAGGGTTAAGATAGATACCAAAATGAAAGTGTCTCAAGACGATCACAAACCTGCAAAGTACATGTACTTAAAGCTGAAACAAGCAGGAGAACCAACCAGACTTCAGCTATATGCAAGAAGTATTTCTGTAATCTCTTTTGCTGTATCCTAACTGGACACAAGTGACGCGAGCAATTATTTTAGAAATCATTGATTTCAATTGCCACGTCCTAACCACACACTTGAGATGTGTTATATTTATCTGTCGTACCATATGCGTGCAGTTAGGATATGGCTTTATATTTCTCTTCTTCATCACTATTTATAATTTTTTATCCCATTCTCTCGTCCTCACTTTCTATATATCGCATCACCGTATGCGTGCGGTTAGGATATGGTGATTAAAATCAATGATTTAGAAAAAAATATAACTCATCCGGTTAGGATACAGCTTTATATTTCTCTTCTTTATCACTCTTTATCTTTTTTCTTTTTTTTATCTCATTCTCTCGTCCTCTCTTTCTATCTATCTCATCACTTTTTATTTCTTCTATCTCTAGCTATGCAAGACAGACCTATTCCATTATGTCAGTTCATACAAAATAAATCTTATCTTTCATATGCTATGACCTTGGATCTGAGGTAATCAAACAAGTCTTAGATCTATATTTTGTTATTAAAACCTTCATTATAAAAGCTATCTTGTTAATTTGTAGTGTAAATCATATCCAGTCATGTGGGATAGGAAAAATACACCCTCAATGGTGAATTTTTTTAACAAAGACTCACAAGTCTCGTCCAAGGTTGAACATTTCTACCACTGAGGGTGTACTTTTCTATACCATATAATCATATATGATGGAGTCTTATACTATTTTAATTGGTAGCACACACACATACACACATAACACATGTGGTTTAAATACTGTACATTTGAAAACTACTGTATAAATGTTTTAGTCACAACCCTTTTCACAACAAATGCATTAAAACACTAAATACTCACATTTAACTATTACAGACATTAACACCTATGTACACTGTACTTCTTAAACTAAACGCATACAGGGGTCGAAATCTGACTCATGATTTGT
>JAECMU010017749.1:0-10113 GCA_016106625.1 Dracogyra subfuscus
TGTGGTAACCTCTCTTTATGATCATTTCAATGGCCCACATGTTAATGCTGATCATTAACTATTACGGCAGCTGGTTTTCTTCTCTCATTATCTGTATGATCATTAACCACATGCCTGACGCCAAATAACCATAAATTAAATTTCAAATGTTTTGAGTGCGTCATTAAATAAAACATCTCATCCTTCACTCATGAATTCATTACTGCAAGTGTCCGACTGTTTTAATATTAATATAATGTATTTATGTATTTGCTGTGTGATGTATTTACAGGAAATGTTCGCCTATGGCGCTGGCAGTGTTTTGGCATCTATTTTCTCTGGTTACATCACGGCAGCATCTGTCGCCCGGAGCGTCGTCCAAGAGGGAGCCGGCGGCAAAACACAGGTACAAGACTCCAAACAGATATCAAACATATGTCCCGTTCTTCACTCTGTTAGACACATACACACAGATATCAATTATATGTCACGACCTTTACACTGTTAGACACATGACAAGATATGTCATGACCCTTACACTGTTAAATGCATACACATATATATGTCATGACCTTTACACTATTAGATACATACACATATACCAAAGATATGGCACGATCGTTACATTATTATACACATACAAAGATATCAAAAATATGTCACGACCGTTACATTGTTAGACACATACACATATATCAAATACATGTCACGACCGTTACACTGTTAGATACATACACAGATATCAAATATATGTCGGTGTCCTTTACACTGTTAGATACATACACAGATATCAAATATATGTCACGACCGTTACACTGTTAGATACATACACAGATATCAAATATATGTCACGACCGTTACACTGTTCATACTCAGATATATATGTCATGACCTTTACAATGTTCGACACATACACAGATACCAAATATATGTCACAACCGTTACAATGCTAGGCACATACCGGTACATGGATACCAAAAATATGTCACGACTGTTAGACACATACACATATATCAAAGATATGTTACGATCTTGTCACTCTTTGACACATACACATATGTAATGATCTTTGCTCTGTCAAACACATTCATAGATATCAAAGATACGTCATAACTATTTCATTGTTAAACGCATATGCATATATTTTAGATATGTCACAACTATTACAATATTAGACATATACACAGCTATCAAAGATATGTGGCGAGCTTTACACTGTTCGACACATACACATATATCAAAGATATGTTACATACACCGATATCAAAGATACGTTACGACCTTTAATCTATTACAAAAGTACACTCATAGCCATGCTTCCAAATTGAATCAATAATCACATGTTCAAATTTAAGAATATGCACAACATATGTACCTATATTAATGATGTTATTTAAAAATACGACTGATAAATAATTCAACAGCAAATCAACGAAAAGACTAATAAACTGAAGAAAAATAGTTTTGTAGGCTATGTGTTAAGATAAGATATGTAAAATAAACTACTATTAGACCTCGCCTAAACAAAATGAGGAGCCATTTAAAATATTACCATATTGGGCACCAATATGTAATCCTTTTGTAGCACTGTTGATGACTTTTTTGTGTTTTGGGTGGGGTTTCTTTTAATTCACAACCTAACAGGAGCTAAACAAAATTACTCTCCTTGAACTACTTTTAAGGGAGTTATTAAAAACAGCTACCAAGTTGTATCTCTCCTTCAACGGCGAGGTTTGTGGGATAACGTTTATAATATAAATGGTCTAAAACGTGTTTCTGTGTGCACACATGTGTGTATATATTTTTCTTACACACGGAAACGGATTTGTTAGAAGCCGTCTATAATTTTCAACATTTTCACTAGCGTACAAACCGTACGTGTGTGTGGGGGGGGGGGGGGGGGGATAACGGGCCAGCGTACAATTCTTTTCAAAAATGAAAAATGTCGATCAACATTTTAATATTGAGGATGTACACTTTTAGGTGGGAGGGGTGGTGGTCAAAAGCATACTCTTTGTACACTTGTGAAAATGTTAAAAAAATTTATGGACGGCCCCTTAGTACAGTAGTGATTTGGTTATGACGTGTTATATGCTTAAAGCCAAGTATCCATATCCCCATTACCTAGTTAGATTACGTTCTGTAACAACATAATTTAGTACTTTATATTGTTTAATTTTCATTGTTTCGATGTATGTAAGAAATAGAATACTACATTTTTGTCCGTTTGATACCATTTATCTTACAACTCGTTGTTTAAAAACGTATCCAACGAGCGAAAGCGACAACTCGTTTAAGATAAATGGTATCAAACGGAAACCCATGTATTACTCTCTCTCTCTCTCTCTCTCTCTCTCTCTCTCTCTCTCTCTCTCTCTCTCTCTCTCTCTCTCTCTCTCTCTCTCTCTCTCTTATATATATATTGATCAATGTGTTTGTATTTGAATACATCAAGGTTGCAGCCCTATCCTCCTGCATTATAGTCCTCATCGTGGTCATTGCCGTTGGTCCTCTCTTCTACTCATTACCAAAGGTAGGCCAAACACTCGTTTGCAAACGGTTTGACTGGTTCAAGGTTGTTCGGTTGTCGATTGGTTGTTCAGTTGAACGTAACGCGCATAAACCAGTCTAACGAGCGTTGTTTTGCCCTGTCTGGCTGAACACGGTGGTGTATGAATATGAAAAATATGTCATATGCTACCTGGAACTCTTAAACATTTACACATATATTTGCATAAGCGTCAGAAGAGGGTGGGCGTGCACGGGAATTTCCCCTGCCTCTGTTGCTCACATCTCCCGACGGCTATGAAATGTCTCAGGCAAACGCCAAACATAAGTAGCAGGAAAACGCCAAACGTAAGTAGCAAGCAAATGCCAAACGTAAGTAGCAGACAAAGTAATAAATGGATCTATTGATACTTGAGATGGAGATGAAGCTAAACTTGCATGGCAAGTCACGTACTGACTGTTAAAAAATAGAATTCAACAATGATGTATTGAAAATAGTTTCTCTGGGGAGAAAAACGATCTCCTCGGTTTTTCCTTTTGCGTTACTTCAGTCACTTGTACAATAAAGTGTGATAATTTTATCGACATTGTTCACTTTCAAAAGTCGTTTTGCTTTAAACAGATTTTTAATGATAGAGGATGTAAGGGATAAATTTGCACTCAGTGGCTAAGACTCCCACGAGTTGCCCCAACAATCAGTCATGCCCTTTTAAAGGCACAACCAGAAAAATTATCACCCAACTGATCAAGCCCTCCGAAGGGCTGCATTACGGGGCAACCACCGAAGTCCAACAATGACGGCCCCCAATAGGCACGGTTCCAGTATCACGCTGCCCAGTTAAGAAACAACACTATGCAGCTATCCTATTTATTTATTTATTTATTTACTCATAAAAAATAATTATTTAATTATTGATTGTTTTCGTACTTTCCATTGTACATTATTTCATTATATTTCACCATTGTTCACCTGTGTATTTATGTATTTTCTTGATGCATCGTATGAGCGTTATAGCTCAAAGTCAGTACAGAATATCAGAATATGAGTATGAGCTACCATTCGGCAAACTATATCAAAATTACTTAATACCTCCATATCTCTTTTGATGAACAGTTCCAAATTAAGCGCCAAAATTACCTCACTATTTGTTTTACTTAATTTTACGAGACATTCACAATTCAATAGCACCACAAATGCCGCCTCTCCTCCCACCCATCCACCCCCAAAACCCTCGCCTGTCCTAGACAGCTCTCTTGGACAGAGACACCGGCATGGGCCAACACCTGCGCCCACGACAGGCGTGTGCTACAACAATTTTTTCTAAATGTGCACGTTAAGGCCTATGACCTTACCCGAACTATCAGTGGCTAAATGGTTAAACCATAAAGTTAGTAGATCTGTGAACCCAGTACTACATAGTCTGTTTGAATGTCTTTATGGAGAGGTGGGTTGTGTGCACAGGGCAACGTTCTTGAACCATTCATAATCCAGTTAATTGCATTTAAGTCTGAAAAGTATTTTAAAATAAATATTTTGATAAATCGGGCTAAGCTGTTTTTATTTATGAAGCTCCATGGTTAACATAACCTGTGTGCTCAAAGGTTGCTTAAAATTGACAGTTATAAGTGTGATAGTCATACAGTTACGTTGACTATTATGCAATAATTCCATCTACCCTTCAACATTTCCTGCAGAAACGAGAATAATTTCAATAAATATTTTAATCTTTGGACTAAGATTTAATAATGTGAAGTTACATTGTGCTGTATTTATATCTGTGTCAGTGGCGAAGTCTATTTATTTTCAGTGTGTTCTATCTTCTGTGATATTGATCAACCTCAGGAGCATGTTCAGACAGACACTGCAGCTCAAAGTTCTGTGGAGAAAATCAAAATATGATTTCGTAAGTACTTGTCCTTCAAGTTATATGCTTACATAATTTGCTTTACGTTTGGGATGACTGATCCATCGTATACTGAACCGCACGTGATTTACAAGCAGGGCTTGAGTTTAAAAAAATTGATTTGATGAACGAACTCCATGGGTAAAGCTTCACCGTTTATGTTTTCATGATTGTTACTACAAAAGTGTTTTTGGTATGTTTCTCCTCTCTCTCGTACTACCATAATTGCACATACAAATCAGCGTTCGCAAACAATTTAACTGGTGCAAAAAAAAAAAAAAAAAAAAAAAAAAAAAAAAAAAAAACAACGGTCACGTTCATTTACGACGTATCGTGGGTATCCGCGAGAATACACGAAGGCTTATCCTTCTGATCATACTTATATTTGTTTTAACCATGAATTAACTTCTTTGGATTAATTTAAAGATATATATGTTTGGCTATCGGTTCTCTTGTTTTGTTTAAAGGGACAACCCCTACCAAGGCATGTTTGTCACTATTATAGCTGGGTTTTGTAATCACAGTTTCCATGCATTCGAAATGTTTTTTGTTATCCTTGTGTTTTTAACATCACAAAATGCATTTCTCATAAAAAAATAAAATAAAAGGCACATGCGTCTGTGAAGTAACAGGTATGGAGTCGAGAGTTTTAGTCTATTTTTAGAGGGTATTTTACCATGTCAAAGTCACAAACTCATGTTTCACTCAATTGTAACTTTATCCAAATGTGTTACAGGTTTGTAGATTAACTCAACTTTATTAATTTTCACGGTTTAAAACTAGGGTTTGTCCCTTTAACTGGCTTCTGTCATACATTCTCAACAGTTGGATTCGGTTATTTTCGAAAGTTCTTTCCTTACAGAGTATTTGGATAGTGACGTTCATGTGCACAGTATTCTTGAACCCGGATGTCGGGCTAGGACTTGGAATCATCTATTCGTTAATTACCATCGCTATTCGAACACAAAGGTGACATTTTGTTTGATTTACAAGAAATACTAATAGCCCTGTTCTGACTTACTAATACCCTCGTCCACAGATAGTATGAATGAATGAATGTTTAACGACACCCCAGCACAAAAAATACACCGGCTATTGGGTGTCAAATTATGGTAATGGGCCACAAATAGTACGTCCAAACATTACTAGTATAGATGCAGTACAGTCGCGTGTGAGAATATGTTAGCAAAGGTTAGGTTCTAGACTCCTATTAGCAAAATGTATTATGGGGAATCTAACATTTGTTTGAACAGGGGAGCTTCGACCAATCCCGCACCTTAATCCCAGCACACGCGCCTCATTACGATAGTTTGGTGAAAAACGCCTTTCTTTACAATTAAAGGGTAAAGTTGTGTGTGTCCGTGTGCATGTGTGTGTATGTGCGCGCGCGCGTGCGTGTGCGTGTGTGTGTGTGTGTGTGTGTGAGAGAGAGAGAGAGAGAGAGAGAGAGAGAGAGAGAGAGACAGAGAGAGAGAGAGAGAGAGAGAGAGAGAGAGAGAGAGAGAATGAATGAATGAATGAATGAATTTAGTATATGCAAAATACATTTGAAGAAAATTACATTCTCATGGGAGATAACTCTTACATATAATTTGTTGAGAACCAAGGAATATTATTATTATTATTTTATTTTTTTTGTTTAACGACGCACTCAACACATTATAATGACGGTTATATCGGCGTCGGACATATGGTTATGTCGAGAAAAAACCCCAGTGGTTAGCTGACGGGGATCGATCCTAGATCGACCGCGCATCAGGCGGGCACTGTACCACTGGGCTATGCTGCCCGCTACCAAGGAATATGCAGGAATACTATTTCAAATTTTAGATTTCAAATATTTATATTTAACTAAATACATTCTAAAAAAGGATGTTTGCTTTTCATTTGAGATATTTTTCATCGTATTAAAAAATGTTAACAGTAAATATATTCAAATTTATTTTAGATCAACTTTTACCAGAGTAGAAAGGATAGCAAACTCGTCCCAATACAGATCTGTTGACGACTATATTAATGTAAGTGTTAATTTTGTGGGCTAAATTTATTAGACATATATTATGTTTTTGCAAAATAAAATGTGCAGAGGAATACTAAAACTATTACATTTATAAACTTTAATATAAAACAGAATTGCATTAAATTTCATTTTAGTACATTAAAATCAATTGTGATTAAAATAAGTCGATAAACAGAAATAGAGAATTTAGTAGTCAAAAGCTATGAGTTACATCCCCTTGACCACTAATACAATGAAGAAAAATAATATCTTCAAAGCTGATATGATAATATATCAATACCAATGAATAAACCTGTTTTAATTTCGATTTCGAAATAGTGCTAACACATAAATGTATTGTTTTTACTCCTTTCTAATATAACTTGTATAAAATTACTGCAGACTAGTTTTAATCAACTAACAAGCATCAACAGATGATCACGCGAATTTGCCGTTAACAAAATGAGAAATGGTTGTATCACAATGCTATGATAATGTAAATTACAATTTTGTATTGATGAGGGGCTAAAGCACTAGATAACAGTTATATTCTACCAATGTGTTAACTCTATTTTTACAGACATGCCAAGACCCTGGTGTTGTTAATATAACATTCAACTCGCCTCTGTATTTCGCCAACGCTGAAATATTTGTTAAGAAGTGTGTTACAGCGATTGGTGTAGACCCATTGAAGATGAAAAAACTACAGGCCAAATCCAACAAAATTAAATTCGAAAAATCAGATGTGAGTATTAAGGGCGGTTCCAGAGAGAAGAAGAGTTTATAAATAGTTTTGGTTCTTTTATGCCTATGAGAGAAAGAAAGTACTATGAAGTATCTCATGTTGCTAATGTAAAAATATGTCAGAATTTCTTTGAACACTATATCAGATTTACCAAATGTTTGATATTCAACAGCCAGTGATTACTAAAGCAAAATGTGCTCTAGTGGTTTCGTTAAACAAAATCAAAACTCATTTATGTGAAAACTATTTCGCTTTCGTTGATAAATTGTGCATGTTGTTGTTAGTCTAAACTGACTTGCTACACATACGCAAAGGAATGATTATGTTTTCCAAAGTTGGCGTTTTTTAAATTCTGTTTTACATAATTATTATGTTAATGATCATTTCGTCCCCGTTCTACTCAAGTAGCGTCATGTAAGTTTAATGCTATAACTGAACTCGAAAATAATAACATTTAAAGTCTGTGGCATCAGATTCAGAACACTGTGTGTATTTTAGACACAGTACTAGGCCGTCGTTCGGTCGTCGTGGAATGTGTCCATATAACAGAACAGGACTAGAAGACTTTTGAGCTAAAAGAAAAGAAAAGCTACATAGCGTGATGAAACTGACTACCGATCATAGGGAATCGTTATAGTCGCGATGATATATACTTACGACGCCAAAATAGTGCTACGATCGTTTCGTGGACAGGGCCATACATAACTTTATACATGTACATATAGGAATAATGTCAACGTGAGTACATTTCATTTCATTTTGAGAAATTAGCTTATATTATTATACTTCCAGGCCTCGGTAGCTTAGTGGTTAAGCAATTCGACCTGAAGTCTAGTAGGTACCGAATTCATGTCCCATTGCCGGCATCCCTTTACAGAGTTCTCCAATACAGAGGTACTCCAATATCAAGTATCTCCTAGTTTGAGTGTTAACGGCTCAGTAAAGGGGAGGTGCAAATCAATACCATCTTCCCTCTCACTAGCCGGTAACAAGTAATCATTTACCCCTATTCTGGAAATCGTGCTTGAACATTATTTGGATATAAGGCGAATAAATGAAGAAAAAAATGAAATGCTATGAAATAAAATGATGTCTAAAACTTGCAGAAATCCCCAAAGGACGGTACGAAACACATTGAAAACGAAGGTGGGTGTGACGTGGTCCTCATTGAGCGCAACACGAGTCCCATACAACGGGTTGTACTCGACATGTCCGGCGTCAGCTTCATTGATTCGATGGGAGTAAACGCCTTAAAACAGGTAACATTTAACCATATGAGAGTGAATGCCTTACAATAGGTAATTTTTAACTATGAGATAGTTGAACACCTTAAAACAGGTAACTTTTAACTATGAGAGAAGTGAACGCCTTGAAACAGGTAACTTTTAACTATGCTTAAACATTCAATAGCCTAGACTGCCTGTCCATCGTAGAAAGGGGGTTGGACAAAAGGTGCTATGGCTTTATGTGGTTACTTAGTTATATATAATCAATAAAATTAATGGGTCGTCGTTCTAAAGTATTGGATAATTTAGACGACGATTTTAACGGTCCCATAAAGTAAAAATGGAAGCAGGCATACAGATCAATTTTGATGCCACGACCTAAAGAGAAATAATAGCATGCCACCCCTTGGACTCGCAGGTTACGTTTTTCTATAATATGTACAATGCAATACATAATAAATATCGTTCTCTGAAGTCAATGTGGGGTTACAGAAAGTAAAACATTTATTGCTAGCTTATCCTGCGATCTTGTCTTCTAAATATATTGTCGTTCTTGTGCAATATTTAAAAGTGAAGTGGCGATAGCGGGTTTCCTCTCAAAATCTGTGTTTTGAGTGTGTCGTTAAATAAAACATTTCTTTCTTTTTATTTACAGGTTATACTAGACTACAAGTCTGTAGACATCATTATGTACGTTGTAGGACTTCGAGGTAAGCATCGTCAAAATTTACCAATGAAATTGATGAAATGCTATTCATCATTTTAAAAATATACGAATTACTTTGCGTTCATACATTTTCTTCATCACAAATATCATCATCATCGTCTTCTTTATCATCATTTATTTATCATCATTTTCTTCTTGTTTTTCTTCTTCGTGTTCTTCTTCTTATTCTTCTTATTATTATTAAATATTATTAAAATAATTACACATGAAATACTGAACAATTAATGGTCAACTTTGTGAGATCAAACACAAACACGAAACGAATTTATTGATATAAAGTATTAATATTTATTTAATAACATAAAACTTTAAAAACGAAATAATACAAACAACGCACAAATCCCGAAACAACAACAAACAAAATCTTTAAAATAAAGCTTCATAAATTAAAATGCACAATCCTTAATTCAGCAGAAGCAGGGTATAATATTTACAAATCTGAGCTAACCGAAAGTCGGTTCACATGGTTTTACCTAGGCAACGCACTGTTTGATTACGTCAATTATATTTGCGTAACATGGGGGTTAACTGATCGTAACTTCAAAGGTTAGGTTGAAATTATATTTTAAGTACATACTATTAGCTCAAACATTAAAGTTAAAACAAAATATAAAAGGAAACATTTTATAAAATACATTCTTCAATGCTTCAGTGTTAAACTTAAATATATTGAGAATTTTTTTTTTTAGTGCGTCTTAAATAAAACATTTCCTTCCTTCCAGTATTGAAAAAGGACTAAATAACAGCCCCAGTACTGAAACAAAACAGATACACCACCAGATTCCTTTTTGTTTTGCGGTAGCCAAGTTACTTTCACTCTATTGAAAATATCGCATAATGTCCTTTAAAAAACAAATGTTTGTTTTTTAAAGGACATTACGCGATATTAGTATTTTTCAACTTTTGTAACACTTTTGGATTCCTGTTTACATTAAAATCGTATTTAACATATGTCTTATATTGCTTTAGAGCTAAAATAGCACTGGTTTAGTAAGGCATATATTAATGTAACATAATATATATAT